>ML282330.1:0-52990 GCA_005239495.1 Nicotiana undulata | reverse complement strand
AGGATAGTGCATCGCCTTTCAAACTCCTCATGAAGAGTTTCATGCGGATCCTTTCATCTTTCCCCACGCCGACCAATTTGTCGCAGTAAGTCCTGGACTCTTGGATCACCAGTACCATCAAACATCTCGAACTTAGGTGGTTTGTACCCCTCGGGCAGTTCAACATCGGGCTGTATGCAAAGATCCTCATAGTTCAATCCCTCAATCCCTTTAACTCCTTCGACACCCTGAACTTGGTTGGTCAATTTCTTGAGTTCCTCAGCCAGATTCCTGATGAGCTTATCCTTCTCATCGGACTCATGATATATGCGGTGTGGAATGAGCTACGGTTTCCACATAAATGGGATTGTTGTAAGCCTGGAAGTGGTCTCTCGTCTGATCCTGGAGAGGCGAAGTGTTGTAGTGACATGTGTTGCGTTGTGCTGGTAGAACGGGATCCTTGGGGTGATTGGGTTGTTTGGGGATGTTTTGTGGTAAAGTGGGGTTCGGAGCATTTGGGAAGTGAACGTCTGGGACGTTGAGGGAGAATGATAAGTGGGCCAAGTTCTTGACTTGATCAAGTTCCTCTTGAAACTTTAGTAGCTTCTTCTCTAGTGGAGACATACCCTCGTGCAGAACTTGAATACCCTGACCATCAGTGATCTCAACCTGTTCATCCCTGTTGTCTTTTCTAGTACTGCTTGCATCTGCCATCTTAGTTTTACCCTTGCTTTTTCCTTTGGGAGGACTGGGAGGAGGAGTAGGAGGAGGGCCCTTTGATCTTGTGCAATAAGTTGTTGATGCCAGAGTTCACGAACTAACCTTTGGGGAAAGGGAATAACTAAAGAAAAACAAAAAAAAAAGGTAGTGAAGTTAGTGAGGATTATGAAGAATATTGCGGTAATTTAAACACGTAATGCGAAAATGTAAAATGCATCCTAAGTTGGGGAACCTCTTTATGCCCGAGGTAGGCCTAGCGACAAATTAATTTGGAGAACTTAAAATAATAAATGCCTCATTTTATTGATAATAAAATAGACAAATCCAACTTTACTCTAAGAATGCGAAAATACAAAATGTCACTAATGGACAGTGGCCTTATTACATCAAAAGCAAAGTAAAGACAAATCCTATCTATTTGGTCCCGGAAGGACCTTCCCCAGACTCTACATCTCTACTTTCCTTGGTCAACATTCCCATCTCGCGGAGTCCCAGCAGCAAGTAGGTCTTGGCTAGAATTCCCGCTTCAGCTCCCTCGGTCTTCTGACAAGTCTCGATCCTCCTAAGGAACTTTTCCTCCAGGTCAACTATGCCTCGTTCCAAGTGTCCTAGCCTCTGGGTGGAAGTGGGCAATGTCCTTCCATTCTCCGATCAGCTTCTTGTTGGCTATGTGGATTTTGTGATGATCTTCCTCACAGTCACGGAGCCTTTTGCGAAGCTGGTTGAGTCTAGTTGTTGCCTCAGCTTTCTCATCTATGACCCTATGTCCTCGAGCAAACCCTGGCTCAATACTTCCTCCCCAGTTATCTTCCAACCATCCCAGATAATAAGGAGAGCAACCAGCTTGATACCTGTCGGGCTCGATAGTATCCTTCTCCAACTGGATCCTATAGTGCCACAATTGCTGAGCTTGACACTTGTGAGGGCTGTCACTATTTTGGAAGTCCGCCCTGAGATGACTCATTTTATCGACCCTTGGGATGACTTGCTTCCTCACTGCCTGCCTCATGACTCGAATCGGGACGTAAGGGTATGTATCTCTAAGACCAATCAATATTAGGAACAGAGTGTCTCTAGTCTGAATGATGAATTCGTCGGTCAGGAACCACTCGAACATCCATTGGATCTGATCCTCGGTCAGATTTTCCAATAACTCGACCCATCCATTGGCATTCTCCGGTTGTGCAAACATGTCGGGGATGTAGTTCATACGCTTTGGATGATGGAAAGCAATGTGATCATCCCAAACTCTCCTATGTATGTCTTGACGGTAGTCACCCCTTTGCAGATGCTCGGTGAGCCAAAGCTGGAGTAGCAGGTTGCAACCCTCAAAATGTTTCGCTCCTCGTTGACACTTCTCCAAAGATCGGTGTATGTCAGCAACAATCATAGGTACAATGCTGAAATCCTGTCCGTCGATCCCTTCCATCAAAGTCTTGGTAACCATAGCCAATCTGGTGTGGATGCTTCCCTTCTTTGTCGGGAAGACCATCAATCCCAAAAAGCAGAATATGAAGACGAATACCCGGCGGTGAATGTGTCCTAGAGAGGTGAGGGAGAATTCTTCTTGATATGTGCGGTAAGACTGACTACGACCATACCTCTCGTATAAGTAGTCAAAGGGGATGTACGAGTCTTCCAAGCAGACTAAATCCAGATTCTTCTTGAGTCCCATCATCTTGAGAAAACCCCGGCCTGTTCGGTTTTCCGGCATCAATAACCCTTGAGACTCCCAAGGCAAACTAGCTAAACCCCCTATCTCTTTTAGCAGCGGTGTCATCTCATTGTTCCCAAATCGAAAAACCGACCGATCACAGTCACAGAATAAAGTGACATCCTCTATCACCATGTTATTAGGCTGAATGTCCAAAAGAGAGGGCAAGTTGCCCAGGTGTTTTCTGACGGTTGTTTTGTCGCTTGAGTGCAAGTCTTCCCACCAATTCGAAAGTTTTGGGTGGATGTTGGTGACCATGCCGAATCTGGGGACCTCGTGCCTCATCTCTGCAAAATAAATAGGCTAGGCCCTTACCCCCACCAGACTCAACTATTTAGCATCAATAATTAGCATGAGCATTTAAGTTCTCCAAATAAATGCATAGAACGTGAAGGAGTCCCTTTTGGGTTCCAGGGAAACCCAATGGACTTTAGACAAGGCTATCTTAAAGGCTATTGTGCGGACAACACGTTTAGCCTTGCTAGGTTTGACCATGATGCATGCAACATACAATAGAGTAAGGTTTCTATTGGGGTTTTAGACTGGTACCCTTGAGCGGACAACTCAAGGGGGAAGGCACGGAACCGTCGACTGCACCGTTGATCGACTAGTTTTACCGCAAATACGCCTTTCCGAATTTAGGGGGTGATAATACTGGAATAGCGCAACCACTCATTGTAAGCGTTGCTATATGGTTTTTTTTTGGCACGAGTGGAATATGAATGTGGAGCATGATATGCAATAACAGATAGGCATGTATTTTCACGTTGAGGAAAACGGTAAAGAAAGGAAATACAACAGTTATAATGGAAAGCGGTTACAAAGAAAACATGAAGATATGTCAGTTACGTTTAGGTGAAATAAATACTTGTAAAAAGTAAACAACATATAACGGGGAATAGGAAAAGGTGTAAGCATTTAAATGAAAATTAAAGGTCCAAATTCACAAAGCAAATTGTAATGGTATAAGCCTAGGGAGGATCCCCAACAGAGTCGCCATGCTGTCGCGCCCCCTTTTTTTCTACCGCACGGGTTAGGCACGGAGAGATCGGGTTTATGACATTTTGGACAACTCCTTAAAAGAAAGGGTTTAAGGAAGAGTCGCCACCTAACGATTTTTATGGTGCGTTAGGGCACCTAGAGTTGATAACTCATGAACTAGTTTGCATTACCAGAGATGGGTAAGGGCTTAAAATTATTCCAAGGGGAAGGTGTTAGGAACCCCTCAAGTCCACAACTGTGGGTCCAAGCCAAGAAGTTTTGTGAATTTGGACGGTGAACAAATAGCAAGTAAGGTTCATATAAGAGGGGATTTCAAACAAACATGAAAATCTTTAAAAGTTTTGGATATAGCATTAGAATAAGCATTTGAAAAGAACTGTCCTAGGTTTAAAGTGATACGGATCACATCAATGCAATACCCGGTATGTCATACCTCGAAAAGGCGGCTACACGTGGTATTAGCGCACCGGTCATCATATCCGTATTCTACCCTTCCCACCCCGTAAAGGTTATTTAAAATGCGTGTGTTGGTTACGAATGCTTATTGTGTGCCATTACCCGCTCCATCCTATGAGTCCTGGAAGGTATGCAGGACTACTAATCCTACAATGTGAGTACTAGGCTGAACCCCTAGGCTTAAAGGATAAAATACTAGGCGACATGCATAACAAGTAGGACCTCACATATAAAGGGACACATAGGGGGCAAATAAAGGCTCATATATCCCTCCACGGGTAGACATACAATCTGCACGTCTCAAACACACTTAAAGTCTTAGAGATAGGGTTAAAAAAAAGAGTTTTGAGTAAAACAGTGAGTTGCAAGAGGAGTCTGATTTGGAAAACTTAATGAAGGAGTAATTCAGAGAAATAGTTGATTTTTTTAGAAATGTAGTTGTTTAGAGGGAGTGGTAAAATTAAGAAGTATAATGATTTAAAGCTTTTAGGAAACATAGCCGAAAATTATTGAGGCCTGGTTTTGAAGTTAAAAATAGTGATAAGTGACCCAAAATACAGTAGCTTAACACATATGGTAATTAAAGATAATTGATGTGAAGAAGTAATAAGTGGTACCAAAAATACAGTAGCTTTAAATATCCAGAGCAAGGGTTCAAAATGGCACGATTTTGAGTGGAGTGAAGTATCTTTGAAAACCCAGTAGTTTAAAGCATAACAGTGCAAAACTCAGAAAGTCCTAAGGGAAGCAAATGTACAATTTCGAGACTGTTTTAAAATAGAGCCAGAGTTTTAGTAAAACAAAGTGAACCTCAGTGAGGTAAAACAAGAATGGGAGCAACAGGGTTCAAAAGGTTAAAGAGGTTGATTATCCCTAAACATAATTGGTTTAATTTTATAGCATTCGGCCTAAAGTTGCTTAGGCGTCGTATACATTGCCTAACTATCTCAAAAGGTGAACATGCATATTTGGATTCTGATTTTAAAGAACATATTTTCAGAAAATGTTTCAAGGAGGCTAACAACATTTTATTAGATTAAGCATGCTAATTAGGCGTTTTAACAATTTGCAATTCAAACAAGTATAAGATCCTAAACAACATGATATCTAATGCACATAGAAGTTCTTAACACGTGGTTTCTAAGATGGAAATGCAGTAATGACCTTATGACAGTTTATTATGCTTGTTATTAACTAATCAGGATTATGGAATGAGGATGCTAACCTGCTGAAAGTGAAAGACCTAAAAACAGGATTTCTACTATGTGAGATGCATGTCCTATACAAGTTATTTAATGCACAAATAAAGTCCTATAGGCATGTTTTCTACCCATCACCTAAACTAAGCATGCATAATTCCCCCACATTCACTATACAGCCCCAATATTCGTTTACAAGTTATTACAAACCTGATTAATAAATTACATTAATGAAAGGAAAAATAAGAAGCTACTTCTATAGGGAGCCTTCAACTAGGCCCAATCTCCCAGCCTCACTCCCTTCGAGTTTCACAGCCTTAATGGCCTGGGTGCGGCAAAGCTCCCAAGGGGCCCAATGGATCCTTGGCCAATACCAGCACCCAAGCAAATTGCCAAGATTTTAACAAGTGCAGTGTAGAGTTACCAGCCTTGTGTGTCAAAGTTCAATGAGTACTCAGGGGTACTCAAGGCAATGTTCACACAAAGGGGGTAGGACCTAATTTTCTAAGAGTAGTGTGAAGTGCAGGGAAGAGAGGAAAGTTCATAGTTTAAGAAAGGAGTTTTCAAAACTGGAGAGTTATTTTGAAGGATTAACTTAAAATAAACAGAATCATTAATCAAAAGTTCAGCAATACAGGATTGCACACAAGGATAATGGGGCAAAAGGGAAAAATAGATCACATAATAACACCAAGAGATACAGAGACCTATGATAACTCAACTAAGCATGAGTACACAAAATCAAAGAGGTTCAGGGGACCAAGAAATGGTCGAATTTAGACATAATAGCAGTCACTAACAAAATACATGTAGCACTGTAAGATGAGGAGCAAATGATAGCCATAAACATGTAAGTCATAAGTAGTAATAACAGATAAATGTTCAGGGGAATTAGGGACACTTGATACTTGAACAGGAAAGATATGGCCTAGAAGGTATATACAAGAATAGGTAAAGCAAGTATAGACTTAATCATAAGCATGTAAAGAGATAAGCTTAGCAAGTATCAACAGGCATACATGGCATTAATTGCATGTAGAACAGTAGAAGCATAGGTAGAGAACAATTAAGAACATGACATACTGAAGTAGTAATAACCACATCGGTTTGGAACTTTGAAATTAATTAGGACATACCAATAGCAAGAGAGCACAGCAGAATGAAATAGCCAAGTATGAGCACAATAGCAGCCCTGGCTTACAGCCGGCTACTAAGAGACAAGAGCAGGGAGCAACAGTAGAACAGAGAAAGAAAGAGAGCAAGAGCACAAGAGAGAATAGTGTGTATTGCTGTGTGTGTTGTGCAATGTACAGTGTCCTCAGTATGAATCTCAATGTTAGTGTCTTAAGAGTGAAGGCAGAGTATATATAGTTGAAAATCAAGTAGTGAACAAGGTAAAAAATCAAGTCAAGTAGTAATTGAATGAACTCGAAATCAATTAGTCAGAAAATTAAGGCAAGTACTCCCTTAACTCAAGGGATTTTATTCAATCGGTAAGAATCAGTAATATAGAGGGCAAGAAGAATCAGTACATGATTAATAAGGAAGGAATCAATTTTAGTTCAGTAATTTTGGGACTCAGAATCAATTAGTGTAACAAGCAGTGCAAGTACTCCCTTAATTAAGGGAGTTAACTTCAAACGGTAATAAGCAGGTAACAAATAAGGAAAGAGACTATACATAGCTTTGAGGAAATAATTCAAGTAGCAAGTATAGAACAGATAAATTAGGCTAGATACATAATACTCTAATTAAGTAAACAATGTAAGAATCAATTAACAACATAGCCAATCACATAATAAGGCAAGAGATAAAAGGAAATCAGTAAAGATGCTGTCACAGGAAAGTAGTGAGGCTAGCCTCGAGTGGGATTCAAATCAAGGGAATCAACACCAAATCAAAGGAAAGTTTTGCACAAATAAGGAAACAATTCAGGCTCAGCGAAGAGTCATAAGGAAAATACATGAAATTACAGCTTCAAGGAAAGTACCACAACCTTAGAGAAAACTCGTAAGAATCAGTATAAAATCACCATGTAAACAATCAATAGGATGTATAGTCAAGTTTACCAAACGATATATAGCCCATTNCCTTAAAGAAAACTCGTAAGAATCAGTATAAAATCACCATGTAAACAATCAATAGGATGTATAGTCAAGTTTACCAAACGATATATAGCCCATTTTGAACAATATCAGGGAAGACCCTAAGCAAAGAACACAGAACAATAGGGGATTGAAATACTAGCACCAAAATTAAGTAGAGAGCATAGAACTCTGAGAAGAATCTAGAGGAACACACAAACAAGCAAACATGATGAACATAATACGAATACAAACCCTAAAACTAGGGTTTCATCACAAACATGAGATTTAAGCAGGAAAAGTGTCTAAAAATATACTGGAACTCAAGATTAGCGCTAAAAATCCGAAGATAAGGCGTTTTCAAAAGGGGTTGAGAAACCCTAGTTTCGAAAAAGGGACAAAAGCGTTTTAAACTTGAATATTTGTAAAGATCGAGTAGAGAATGATTCAAAACAGGAAGGAATGAGTCGAAAATCATTAAAATACAGAGATTTAAAGGTTTGGGTTAGGATTAGGGTTTCGTGAGAAACCTAGAGAGAGAGAAGTAAGGAAAAACCTGGCTGTGAAACTTAGGACAGTGGCGTTTAGAGCACCATTGAGTCAAAAACCATCGAAGACGACCGGAAACAGCCTTAGGCGGAGCTTCCAGTGGTGGTCCAGCATGGTCGGAGCCCATGGAGGTCTCAGAGATTGAAGAGACCGGAGAGATAAGGCTTCAAGGCGGCTGGTGGTCGAAAGAGGTGAGACTGAAAGTGGCCGGAGAAAGCCATAAGAGAAGACGAAGAACCAGAAGGTTCTAGAGAGAAGGGGGAGAAGAAGAGACAAAGAGAGAGAGTGAGGAGTCTCGAAATGAGACGGGGAGGGGGGTTAGGTGGGAGTTAATTTAGGAAAGGGGGGATCTGGGCCGGTAAGGGTTAGGATTGGGCTGGGGTCTTGAGTTAATTGGGTTTGATTTTTTAGGGGTTTAACTGTGGCTAATATTTAAACAAAAATAGGTTAGGTGTTAAATACCCAATAAATAGGTAATTAATTAATATTATATAAAAATGAAATTATGCTAGAAATAAGCAAGATTACAGTAATTGGCAAATATTAAGTGTAAAATACATAATTTTCAAATTAAAATAATATGAAATGTCTAATTTAGCCATAATTGCAAAATTATTGTAATTGGAGTTAAATAAACCCAATTGGCCAATTTGTGAAATAGTAAGATTTTAATAGATAAGAAATGATTGTAAATGACATACTGAACTGGAAAATATTTTGAAATTATTTAAAACACAATTTATGAATTATTTAAAATATGAAATATTAAATAAAATGGGAAATAATAAAAATATGAAAAAATAGGGGAAAATACCCATTATTGCAAAGAGTATTTTTGAAAGCTTATATGCAAGTTCGAAAGTAATTTGAGGAAAAATTGGGTATCAACAGCATGCTGGGAAATAAACAGACAACTATACAAAGAAAGGTAACATGGGTTGGGAACATAGAAGTCATTAATCAGGAACACATAAAATTGGACAAGAGTGAAAGCATGCTAATTAACACAAAGCAAGTTGACATCTTATAACATCCAGATTCCATAACACGGAATTAGGTCATAGCAACATATTGATCAAGAGAAAAAAAACAGGAAGCACATAAGTTTAATATGATAACAGCCAGATTACATAACCCTAGATGAGACATAGCAACAGAAGTAGTCATGTTGATTTAGACAGGAAAGTCATAGGAGTCTGGCTCCATAGAAGTACTCATGCTAACTAGGATCAATAAACAGGGAAGACATAGTTAGTCAATACACAGAAAAAAGACATGGATTTAGCTACACAGAAGTGGTCATACTAATTGAGGTCAATAAATAGGAGAGACAGAAGTTTAAACACAGAAGTAAACATACTGATTAAAAGCAATAAACAGGAAAGACCTATGTCTAAATACAGAAGTAGTGCTAAAGATAGGAAAGCACATAGGTTTAATCTTCACAGCATAATGAACGACAATAGGAGTAGAGACATAACAGTTAAAGATAGCAAAAACAAAAGGTGAAAGTATGCAGAACTCAGTGGTCTAGCCTTGGCTTTCAGCCGGCTAGACAGTGTAGCAAACACAAGTAACAAAAAGGTTTGAATAAGAGCAAAGTTTGTGTTCGTGTGTGTGTTTCTTTCTGAATTGTGTTCGTGTTTTAAAGAAGTCAGAATGAGAGTTTATATATCACTTAGTAAGGTAAAACAAATAAGGTAAAGAATAAATCAAAGTTCATAAAATAGGATAATCAAATAAATCAATCAGTTAATTAGGGAATCAATTCATACAGAAAAGTCCGGAAAGGACCCCTTAAATTGGGGAGAATCCCTTAGCGACTCAGATTAGGATTCAGATAAGGTAAACAAATCAATCATATACCATATAGGACTCAATAAAATCCCTAAATCAGACTAATAGTTTAATTAAGGCAAGTATTATTAATTGAAGTCACAAATAAGAAAAATAGGTAACATCACAGGGAAGAACTAATTTTAACCACAATATACTTCAAACCCTAAATAAAATCAGTTAGTATATTAGATTGATAGAGATAAATAAATAACGGGAAAACGATTGAAGTAATCAGTGCAATAGACAGAAAGACCTAGGGTTTAAAGAGTATACACAAAATTAGTCAAACCAGTAAAGAATAATCAGATTCAACCACTCGGAAGTTAAAAAAAATATTTTGAAGAGAACTTAGGACGAACCCTAGTTCCTAGAAAATACTGGAATCAAATAATAATAATAAGGAAAACAGAAGGTTTTTCGAAGACAAATACCAAATAACACTCATAAACGATTCAGATGTACAAGGATCTGAACAGACCCAAGTAGTCATAAGATTAGGGTTTTCGAAAATGACAGAGATGAAAGAAAACTTGGTCTAAACCCATAGATTCGAACCATAAATATGAAGAAATAATACTCACAAACGAAGATGGCCATAGACAGGCCTGTGAAAAGGTTTCGAACAAAACCCAAGTTGAATCTCTTGGAGATTCTTTCATAAATCGACATAATCGAACAACCAAAAGATGTAGAAGGAAAGGGCCGGAAATTACGGAGAAATCCCTTGGACGGGAGTTTTTCGGTGACGACGGCTAGGTTTTAGGGAGAGCGTTTGAGCAAGAAGGGGAGAGTTAGGGAACGAAGACGGCGGAACAAAAGGAAAATGAAGGGGTTAGGGTTGGCATTAGGTTAAAAAGGGAAGGAAATAATGTGGACCGTTGATCTTAGAGATCAACGGCAACGATTCGGGTTGGATGAGGAATTGGGTCTGGGGCGGATTGGTCTAGGATTTAAAATATTTGGGCTAGTGCAATTGAGTTAAAACGAAATTGAAAGGGGCTATTTGTTAAATACCCAACTACTTAATAAAATAATTTGTAAAAATAATTAACAAATTCTAAAAAATGATTTTCATGCATAAAAATGATTTAAAAGAATTACTCGATATTATAAAAATATAAAAAGCTATTTTTTGGTGAAATAATGTACTAATGCATACATGGGCTATTATTGCAAAGTTATCGCAATTATAACCCCAAAAATGTAAATGTGGTTATTCATGAAATAATTAAAGCTTAGTATAAATATAGGTGGTAAAATTAAGCCATAGAATTGTTATAAAGACATTTTTGATGCAATTAATAATTTTATATAATCAAAAAATACTGGGATAAATTAATAAAAATCCTTAGAAAAAATGCAGAAATTATGGAAAAAATATTAGTTGATGTTCATGTACTATTTTGAAGATAGATATGCATTTTGAAAGATAATATAGGGAAAACTTGGGTATCAACACATGCCACACATGGCCAATGTCTATAAATAGCAACACTTGGCTTCACACAACTATCCATTATAAATTCTTAAAACCAACAATAAGAGCTTACCTGATGACCTACTAGCCTTAATAGAGCTGTGCTGAGGTATCCCACCTCGAGCCATATCTTCAGTTTGAAATAGGTGGGGGTATTTAGACTTCATTTCTTCCTCCGCTTCCCACGTCATCTCTTCCACATTCTTGCTTCTCCATAAAACCTTCATGGAGGCTACCTCGGTATTCCATAGCTTGCGGATTTGTTGGTCTAGGATGGCAACCGAAATTTCCTCGCATGACAAGTCCTCTGTAATTTGTAAATCATCCGTGGGCACCACCCGTGTAAGATCGCCAATGCATTTGTGTAACATAGATACGTGAAAAACCGAATGGACAGACTCCAATTTCGACGGCAATTCTAACTCATAAGCTACTTGGTCCACTCTCTGAATGATCCTATAAGGCCCAATATGCCGTGAGCTAAGCTTGCCTTTCTTGCCAAACCTTATCACGGCCTTCATAGGCGACACCTTTAAGAATACCCAATCATTAACCCTGAACTCTAAGTCTCGTCGCCGCACGTCAGAATATGACTTCTGACGACTCTAGGCTGTCGACAGTCGCTCCCGGATAAGCTTTACTTTCTCTACGGCGTGCGGAACCAGGTCTGGCCAATGTAACCCAGATTCTCCAACATCAAACCACCCTATAGGAGATCTGCACTTCCAACATCAAACCACCCTATAGGAGATCTGCACTTACGCCCATACAAAGCCTCGTACTGAGCCATCTGGATACAGGAGCGGTAACTGTTATTATATGCAAACTCGATTAGAGGTAGATGTTCATCCCAACTTCTTTTAAAATCCAACACACATGCTCGTAACATATCCTCGAGCATTTGAATTGTGCGCTCGGATTGTCCATCAGTTTATGGATGAAAAGTTGTGCTAAGATTCACCGGACTCCCTAGACCTTTCTTAAATGACCTCCAAAAATGTGCTGTAAAATGGGCCCCATGTCAGATATAATAGATACTGGTACCCCGTGTAGCCGCACTATCTCCTTAATATATAACTTTGCATAGTCTTTTTCTGTATATGTAGATCTAACCGGTAGGAAATGAGCTGATTTCGTGAGCCTATCGACTATCACCCATATGGAATCGAACTTATGATGAGAACGAGGTAAACCCGTGATAAAGTCCATGTTTATCGCCTCCCGTTTCCACGTTGGGGTCTCTATAGTCTGCATTAGCCCTCCGGGCTTCTGGTGCTCTACCTTCACCTGCTGGCAACTCGGACACAAAGCGACAAACTCAGTAATGTTCTTCTTCATATCGCTCTACCAGTACACATCCTTAATGTAATGGTACATCTTCGTCGACCCAGGATGAATGGAGTACCACAAATAATGTGCCTCTGACATAATCCTGTCTCGTAGCCCTACTACATCTGGAACACACAGAAGACCTATATATCTGAGAACCTCATCTCCCTTAAGCTCTAACAACGGCTTCTTCTGCTGCGGAACTCACTCTTTCAACTCGACCAACCCTCGGTCCTCGTACTGCCTCTCCTTTACTTCAGCTATGAGAGATGATTTTGCAGTATTTTGGCGTACAACTCCACCATTGTCATGACCCAATTCCGCTCAGGTCGTGATGGCGCCCAACGGCAGGGTCAGGCAAGCCAACATCTATCTACCCGTAAGATTTCTTGCGTGATTAAATGATAAGGACCCTTTTTGTTATTCTTTAAATAAGAAAAAAAAATCCTTTAAACCAATCTCTAAGTGAAAACACAAGGCAATTTACAACCCAAAATCACGTAGAATCTGTTTAACTTTACCAAAATATCAAAGAAATCCATAAACGTGCTAGAATCTAGTGTCATGAGTCAACAAGCGACTGAGATTATACACAACCCTACTACTAAATACGATATTGTCTGATAGGGAAAAGACAATAAGACAAAAGTATGTGGGGAACTCCACAGTGCAGCCAAGATCGCCAAGGAAAACAGCTCACCATGAAATCAGCAAAAGGAAACTCTCAACGATGGTCGCCGGAATAGTGGCCGGACGCAGCTGGCTCAGACCCTGTACAGTTAAGTACAAAAGAGTAGCATGAGTACATATATTTAAATATGTACCCAGTGAGTATCCCGTCTAAACTCGAAGAAGTAGTGACGAGAGGTAGACGTTTTACTCACTAGGTCAAAATACTAGTTTATGACAATAAAGTTTCAGGAACAATAAATATGGAAAGCAGGTAGACATGGAACAGTCAAATAAACAAGTAGGACCTCCTGTATCGTATCAACTACAGTAGTTTATGAACAAACTCACCAAATTCCTTCCAAGCCAGACAGATAAAAAAAATGATGATTCATAAATCAAGCTCTCAGACAAGTAGATAGCATATAATATGCCGAAGCGTACAGCCGAAGCGTCACGATAAGTTAAATATGCACTGCCGAGGGTTGAATGGCCCGGACCATAGATGCATCTATTACTCCGCTCACGAATCGATCATGTGACGCGGTTGACATAATGTAAGGCTCGAATCATACCTGTGACTCGGGTGCTCATAATATACACAAATCCAACAAAACATCATTTAAAGGAGGAAATTTCGGTATCACTTTTGTAACATAATCTATAACTTGAGCTTGCAGGATATTCACTAACGTTTCCATAATGCCTCAGAGATGCTAACTCATCACAGTTACTTGCAAGGAAAGACAGACAAGACAAGTAAAAGCATGCTTGTGAATCCTAACACTACCCGACAAAGCATAGTAGTCACTACGCACGGACTCTCGTCACTTGGTACGTGCGTAGCCCCCGCAAATAAGGACATTTAGTCAATACAATTATCTATGGGGACAATTCCCTCTTACAAGGTTGGAAAGGAGACTCACCTCGTGTAGAACTCTACTCCTCGGGTCAAGAAAGTGCCCGAAACTCCAAACTCGTCGCTCAAGGACTCGAAACTAGCCAAATATTATTTAAATATATCAATATACGCTCAAAAGTAGGAAATTACACCACTAATTAGGCTAATTCATCATTCTTGAAAAATTCCCAAAATACACCCCTGGTCTNTTGGTAGGTGAAACCCCTCTTGAAAAGCTCTCAAAAATCGTCCAAGATGATGAAATATGGAGGAAATGAGCCTAAGTCCCGTATTAATTAGGGGTCTGCCTTCAGCTATTTTCGCACTTGCGGTCATTGGACTGCACCTGCGGTCCCGCACCTGCGGTCCCGCACCTGCGGCCATAAGGTCGCACCTGCGATGAGGGCCAAGGAGGCCAGAGCCTGCACCTGCGAAGGCGCGCCTGTGGATAAACTTCGCACCTGCGAGGTCGCGCCTGCGGTGGAGGGTCCGCACCTGCGGAATAGGGCTGGGGGCTCCTGGGCCGCACCTGCGATGGTGCAACCGCAGGAGCGGGATCGCACCTGCGACCTGGGCGACCGCACCTGCGGTCACACCAGACCTGGTGCACCAGCAGCTGTTGTTGCTGGTGTTTTGCCCCGATCGGGGTCCGGGAGGCCCCTGGGCCCACCTGAGTCCCCGTGAAATTATATCAACAAGTCCCAAATCATATTACAAACTCACTCGATCCTTCGGAACGCCCTAAACACCGCTAAAACTCCGAATCACCCTCCAAAACTCCTAGAATCAACTTAGGAATTCTTAAGTTTTAGAATTCGGTTTCAATGCGCCGAACCGACCTACGCTGTCCGAAATTCCACCAAACTTTATAGGCAACGCATAATAATCATATCTGGCCTGTTCCGGGTTCCGGAACCATAATATGGGCCCGGTAACACAGTTTTCTCATTAAATTTCATTTTCAAAATCCTTAATATTTTTCAGAAAACAATTTTCTTTAAAAATTCATTTCTCGGTCCTGGGACCTCGGAATTGGATTCCGGGCATACACCCTGGTCCCATATTTTCCTACGGACCCTCCGGGACCGTCCAATCACGGGTTCGAGTCCGTTTACCAAAAATGTTGACCAAAGTCAACTTTAAGTCAATTAATTATAGAAATTCCAGTTTTTCTTCAAGTTTTTACATTAAAGCTTCCCGGCTACACGCCTGGGACGTGCACGCATATTGAGGCAAGATTAACGGAGGCTTTTGGGGCCTCAGAATGCAGATTTAGCTAAGTTAACACAGGATGACCGTTTGGGTCATCACAACCATCGCCAGAGTCTACTAACTGAACCCCCAAACAAGCCAATTGATGAATCTCTCTAGTTAATTATCTTTTTTGGCCTCCACATGTGCTAAGTTACCCATAGATCGGCGACTTAAGGCCTCTGCTATCACATTAGCTTTGCCTGGATGGTAGAGAATGTTAACATCGTAATCTTTCAATAACTCAAGCCATCATCTCTGTCGCAAATTCAATTCTTTCTGCTTGAAGATATATTGCAGGCTTTTATGATCTGTGAATACATCAACATGAACGCCATATAAATAATGTCGCCATATCTTAAGCGCATGGACAACTGCATCCAATTTGAGGCCGTGGGTTGGATAATTCTACTCGTGCTTCCTTAACTGCCTTGAACCATACGCAATTACTTTCCCATGTTTCATCAAAACACATCCTAACCCGACACCTGAGTACATGGAATAACCATCTGGAAGTGCTAGAACTGGCGCTGAGGTCAACCTGTTCTTAATCTCCTGGAAACTCTGCTCGCAAGTCTCCGTCTAGTGAAATGTAGTTGCTTTCTGTGTCAACTTCATTAATGGTGCCGAAAGGGAAGAAAAACCCTCTATGAACCTCCGATAGTATCCTGCTAAGCCTAGAAAGCTACGAACCTCTATCGGAGTGGTAGGTCTAGTCTAGGATTTCACCGTCTCAATCTTTTGATTGTCTACCTTTATACCTCCATCGGATACAATGTTCCCCAAGAATGCTACAGAATTCAACCAGAACTCACGTTTGGAAAACTTAGCATATAATTTACTATCATGGAGGGTTTGGAGTACCACTCGCATGTGGTCTACATGCTCATCCTTCGAACGTGAATAAACTAGAATATCATCAATAAATACTATCACGAACAAATCTAAAAATGGCTGGAATAGGCTATTCATCAAGTCCATTGGCAGGTGCATTCGTCAACCCGAAGGACATGACAAGGAACTCGAAGTGGCCATATCAGGTCCTGAAAGCTGTCTTGGGAATATTTTCTCCCGAACTCTGACCTAGTGGTACCCTGACCTCAAATCTATCTTTGAAAGGCATCTATCTCCCTGCAACTGATCAAACAAGTCATCTATCCTTGGAAGTGGATACTTATTCTTAATAGTTACCTTGTTCAGTTGCATATAATCGATACACATCCTTAGCGAGCTGTCTTTCTTCCGTACAAATAGTATCGGTGCACCCCAAGGTAAAGTATTGGGCCTGGTGAAACCTTTCTCCAGCAAATTTAACTCCTTCAATTCGGAAGGTTCCATTCTATACGGAGGGATGTCTATTGGTTGAGTTCCCGGAAGCAAATCGATGCAAAAATCAATCTTTCGCTCTGGAGAAATACCTGGAAGTTCATCTGGGAATACATCTGTGTACTCTTTGACTACTGGAATAGACTGAAGTGTAGGTATCTTAGCATTTGCATCTCTAACTCGCACAATATGATAAATACACCCTTTTGCGATCATGTTCCTCGTCTTCATATAGGAAATAAACCTACCTCCGGGTGTCGCTGTATTACCTACCCATTGAAGGACTGGATCACCCAGAAAATAAAATCTGGTTGTCTTTGCTTGACAATCAACTATGGCATAGCAAGCTGCCAACCAGTCCATGCCCATGATAGCATCAAAATCCAACATCTCTAGCTCAACTAGGTCGGCTGAGGTCTGACGACCACAAATTGTCACCGTACAACCTTGGTAAACCCGTCTAGCAATAATCGATTCTCCGACTGGTGTAGATACCACAAAAGGATCACATAGTATTTTAGGCACTATACTAAACTTCCCCGCAACAAATGGGGTAATACACGATAAATTAAATCTTGGGTCTATCAATGCATAAGCATCGAAAGAGCAAATGGTCAACATACCTGTCACAACATCTGGTGAAGACTCCTGGTCCTGTCAACCCGCTAAAGCATAACTACGATTCTGGTTACCACATGAACTGAAACCTCTACCTCTGCATCGACCTCTACCACCGGAAGATTGAGACTCACGCCCTGAAGGATGCACAGACATAGATGATCCTATTGCTGAATTTGCTGGTTGTGCCATACCCCCAGAATCTCTATTTGGGAAATCTCGCATCATATGCCTTGGACGTCAACATGTATAACAAGCATCAGAACAGGCTCGGCATTGGCCCAAGTGTCCTTTACCACAGATGTCACACCGCGGCAGAAATGGCCATGTCTGCCCTAAACCTCGTTGTCACTGCAAACCCGACGTTTGTGAGCTCTCACCTGGTCCTGACTGAGTATAGAGGTCATATTTGTAACCCTGTAACTGAGGTGGCGGAGGCCTAGGTGGCCGTTCAAAGTACTAGGGCCTATAACTACCCTGAGACTACTCTTGAGACCTGGCAAATCTCATCTTCTTACGCTGTCCTGACTCAGTCCTCTCTGTACCTTGTTGCCGACGCCTACCCATTTCTATATTTTGGGTGAATGCCTGAATCCAAGAGATATCCATACTATCCTGCAATGCAGCGGTGGTATATGCCTCGGTCAACTCTGGGGGCCAACCTTGCTATAAACCTGTGAATCATGTCCCGCATAGTAGCAACTACGGATGGTGCATATCTGGCCAATGAGTCAAAACGGAAACTATACTCTCGAACACTCATATTTCCCAGCTTGAGGGCTAGAAACTAATCGACTCGAGCCTGTCGGATCTCCCGCAGTAAGTACTAGTCAAGGAAGGCATCCGAAAAATTCTCCCAAATAGCTGGAGGTGCATCACGTCCCGTGGACCTCTCCCATCCCTCGTACCAAAGGATGGATATATCTCGGAGTCGAAAAAACTGCTAGCTCAACTACTTATCTCTCTGTGGCATGCATAACCCAAAAGATCCTGTGAAGTTGATCTATGAAATCATGCGGGTCCTCCCTCTAATCTGTCCCCGTGAACTCTAGGGGACTCAAAGCAATAAACTCTCGGAACCTTGAACTCCCAGACTCCTCAGAAGATCCTGCACTAGCGAGTCCCCTAGCATGTTGCTGGGTAGCTACCAATTGTGTCAACAAATGCAACGCACTCCTCAAGTCCTAATCTGATGGAAGTGTAGGGAGAACTGGATGTGCGGTCTCCCTAGAAATCTCCTCAGGTGGTGGAGGAGCCGGTAATGGCTAAGTAGGGGTCTCTCCCTGGGCCTCAGATTGGGCCCTATCCCTAAGGGAATTTGAACATATAATGTTATACGTTGGCCACGGGCCACATTGCAAGACAATTTGCGAAGCAAAATATAAAACTGAATGGAAACCAATACTGACTAAACATCAATATAAAGTTGGGTCGGCATGGCTGTCATAACTACTACAGCCGACAAATCAAAAAATATACATACAAGGCCTACAAGCCCAACATACTGTACTAACTGACAGGATATGTCTACAAGCCTCTACTACTGGATGTACTGTGATCGAAAAGGGCCCCAAACTACCCATGACCTATATACATACATACATATATATATATATATATATATATATATATATATATATATATATATATATATATATATATCTTTTGACTGGAAGAAGACAATACTCAATTGAATATAAAGTCTCGATAAGGGAGAATACTGTAACTTATGAGACTAGGAAAATGTACATATATTCAGGAATATGAATTTCTCTTTATGCCTCGTATTCAAACTCATGTAGTTACGAGATCATGCCAAAATTAAGGAAGGGATTAGCCTTAACATACCTGAAGTAGGAAAAAACGTGTATGATATTATTGAGAAAGATTGCATCGTACTCCCTTTGAATTGCAAAAATCTCATTGTTATTACGCAATGCTATTTCGTATGAATTTCTTAACTAATCCAAGAACTGTTGTTGCTATTGTAATATGAAGTCTCATATGAACTTCCAAATCTCCTCCACAATGAATTTTGAAATGCATTCAAGACAAAGTGTAGGTATGAATAGGATGACTAATACAAACCCCATTTCTACGTGTTTGCAAGGATGGCTAAGAGTAGTATCCACCACTTAATTTTATTATCTAATGTCAAGAGTCACTTATTAAATATTCCTCCACTTTCTACCACGTAGGGGGGGGGGGCTTTGTCACTACCTACAATTATCCACAAATCCTTAATTACATGGTTAATCTTCCATTAGACCAATAATTAACCAATTACATACATAATTAAGAATTATCTCAAATTACTTAAAATACTACCCATTTTTAATGCACTTTATACATCATACTATCATGGTCATATGGTACCTTGTATGGCACTAGTTCATAAATACCGGGTATTATAGCTCAGACAGTATTTTATCCCAAATCGACAACCTTCAACGAAACTAAGTTCTTTGATTCGTTCACCCTTTATATTTCATGGCACTTACTTATCGCTTGTTATAAATAGCATAAATGTTTATAATCTCAAGATAATCTCATACTCGAGCTTACGTCGATTAACTTATGACGAAACTTTAACGTATGAAAATGCGAGATGTAACAAACAACTACTAGTCGAGCATTCAGATGCCTCCCTATGAGTCATTATATGGTAGGCGGTGCCGCTCGCCAGTTGGTTGGTTCGAGCCTGGAGAAGCTCGGTTGTTAGGCACAGATCTATTACAGGATGCCTTGGATAAGGTCAAGATTATTCAGGATCGACTTCGCATAGCTCAGTCCAGGAAGACGAGTTATGCCGATCGTAGAGTTTGTGATGTTGCATTCATAGTATGGAGAGAATGTTGCTCCGGGTATTACCCATGAAGGGTGTCATGAGGTTTGGAAAGAAGGTCAAGCTGAGCCCTAGGTATATCGGACCTTTTGAGATTCTCGAGAGAGTGGGAGATGTGGCTTACAGGCTTGCATTGCCATCGGGGTTATCAGTAGTTCATCTGGTGTTCCATGTGTCCATGATACGGAAGTATCACGGTGATCCGTCCCATGTGTTAGATTAAAGCTTTGTCCAGTTGGACAAGGATTTGACTTACGAGGAGGAGCCGATGACCATTCTAGCCCGACAGGTTTGTCAGTTGAGGTCGAAGAGTTATCCTTCAGTCCGAGTGCAGTAGAGAGGTTAGCCCGTCGAGGAAACTACTTAGGAGTCCGAGTCGGACATGCGGAGTAGATATATCCACCTTTTCACCAGTTGAGGTACTTTTCTATGTCCGTTCGAGGACGAATAGTTGTTTTAGAGGTGGAGAATGTGATGACCCTGTAGGCCATCTCATGTTTGGAAACCTAATTTTGTGATTGGAAGCCTTAAAATCATGTTTTAGCCTTCCTCGATTTGCCTGTGCAGTCCGGGCGTCTTTTTGAAAAGCTTTTATGTTAAAAATTGAGAAAAATAAGAATTTTTGCCTAAAACTCCATTTGAGTTGACTTCGATCAACATTTTTAGTACACTGACCCGAATTCATATTTTGACGATCTCGGTGGGTCCATACAGTGATTTGGACTTGGGCGTATCCCTGGAATCGAATTCGGAAGTCCCTAGCCCGAGATATCGGACTTTGTCAAAGTTTGAAAGTTAAAGGCTTTATGAATTTGAAATATTTGACCAAAGTTTGACTTCTTGGATAACGTGTTCGTATTTTGGTTCCGGAACCCAATATAGGTCCAATACCATATTTATTACTTGTCTGTGAAATTTGATGAAAAACGGAGTTGGTTTGACGTGATTCGGACGTCTGGTTGTGAAAATAGAAGTTTCAAAGTTTTCTTGAAAATTTCATTTGATTTGGTGTTCTATTCGTAGTTCTAGGTGTTATTTTGGAAATTTTATCGCGCGAGCAAGTTTGTATGATGTTTTAGACTTTTGAGCATGTTTGGTTTGGAGCCTCGAGGGCTCGGTTGAGTTTCGGAGAGGCTATAAAATGAAAATTGGACTTAGAGAATTGTTGGTGTTTCAGTTCCTGGTGCAAGCCTCTGATCTCGCAAATGCGAGATCATGCATCGCATTTGCGACCTTTGAAGGTTCCGCATTTGCGAGCTATTTCTCGCATTTGCTAAGTGGGATGGGGGAAGGCAGTGATCGCAAATGCGATCATATGGTCGAAATTGCGGAAGGGTTAGGTTCGCATTTGCAAGTTTTTCTTCGCATTTGTGATGATAGCAGGGGTGTGGAAACTGTCGCGTTTGCGATAGGTTTTTTGCATTTTCAGGGCTCACATTTGCGAACCCCTAGTCGCAAACGCGACACTTGCAACTGATCAAAAAATGACTTATACGGGATTTTTGGTTCATTTCTCAAATTTTCAAAACCTAAAACCTTAGAGGCGATTTTTCCAAGACTTATTCTTCCCCAAATCGTTGGTAAGTGATTCTAACCTATTTCTTTTCAATCTTTTACTACTTTTCCTAAGATTTATGTCTAAAATCAAAGGTTTTCATGGTGGAATTGGGGGATTGTTTGGTAGAAATTAGGGATTTGGTAATTTGGGGATTTAGACCTCAAATTGAGGTTTGATTCCAAAACAAATCACATAACTAGGCTCGGGTTTGGACCAAGCGGGCATGGGTGTTGACTTTTGTTGACTTTTTCAATAATGGCCTAAATTGAATTCTTTATAATTGTGGGTAGTTCCTAAGACTTAAATTGAATTGTTTGATTGGTAATTTGCTAGATTCTATTGGTTCGGAGGCTTCTGTGAAAGGAAAATCCATAGTTGAGCTTTGAATTTGGTCGTTGGAGCGAGGTAAGTGTCGTGGTTAACCTTGTCTTGAGGGAATAGGAATTATTTGCTTAATTGCTACTTGTTTAATTGTTGGGAACAACTTATATGTGAGGTGACGAGTACTTATACGTTGTAGTCGGGTTAAAGCATGCGGGTAGGATTTAGTTTCTTGCAATTATAGCTTCCTGTGTTCATGTTATCCATGTTTAGACTAGTATTGTTAACTCGGTCGCTTTTATCATGTTTACGAATCTTTTGGTGATAATTGAGTATTGATTTCGAAGTTGAGGTTGACATTGTGGAACCAAATGTGGAAGTAAGGCTTATACTTGTTATTTTATCTCCCTATTGTTATTTGTCATTGCATTATGGTAAGGGAGAGTCTTTATGCACGAAGGGTGATGCTGTGCCGTTTCTATTGACTTTATGTGAGGTTGAGAGTGAAAGCACAAAGGGTGATGTTGTGCCATATTGTGAGTGTTAATGCACGAAGGGTGATGTCGTGCCTTTTCTACCCTATTCTCGACCTCCATACCCTCCTATCAAGGGTTATATCCTCGGTAAGCTGCAGATGTGTCATGTCCTGCCTTATCATTTCCCCTTAATAATTCTTTGGATTGCTCAAACCTGTTATGACCAACCTCTTATACCTTCTCACTGGGGCATTTGAGCATCTCATCTTCACTAGCCCGGACCATTTTAGCCTCGCTTTCTGCATCTTGTCCACCACAAAGGTCACTCTAACCTTGTCCCTTATATCTTTATTCACAATCTTATCTCTTCTAGTATGCTCACACATCCTTCTCAGTATCGTATCCCTATTTCTGCTACTTCATCTTCTGGACATGGTAGTTCTTGATTGGCCAAGCCCTATATAACATAATCGACCTAACAACCACTTTACATAATTTACCTTTAAGTCATGGTGGCACATTCTTATCACACAAGATACTAGACGCAAGCCTTTATTTCATCCATCTCGCTCAAATATGATGTGTGACGTCTTTGTCGATTTTTCCATTACCGTGGATTATTGACCCAAGATACTTGAAACTTCCTCTCTTAGGAATAACTTGTGTATCAAGCATCACTTCCACACCAACCTCATGAGTTATGTCACTAAACTTGCATTCCAAGTATTTTGTCTTAGTCCTACTCAACTTGAAACTCTTAGACTTCAGGGTCTGTCTCCAATCCTCCAACCTAGTATTAACACCACCTTATGTCTCATCAATCAGCACTAAAAATTGGAATTAGCTATGAACTTTATCGCTAATCTATTCTAAAAGCTTATAGCTAATAGAATATTTTGACATTCTATCTTTAATCTGTCGCTAAGTAGGATTAGGAACAAATTTTGTTGTTTAGATACAAAATTTCTTCGTCGCTAATTCTTATTTTTTTAGTAGTTAATCAGTATAATGTCACATGCAAATAACATGCACCATGGCATCTCCCCTTGAATGTTTCACATCAATTCATCTATTATCAAGGCAAATAAAAACGGGTTAAGAGTTGATCCTTGGTGCAACCCCATAGATACTAGAAAGTAACCCAAGTCTCCTCCCGTTGTCCTTGCTCGGGTCTTGACTCCATCGTACATGCTCTTGATCACTCTAGTGTATGCTATAGGTACACCTTTAGTCTTCAAGCATTTCTATAGAATCTCTATAAGGACTTTATTGTATGTGTTTTTTAGGTCAATGAAAATCATATGTAAGTCCCTCTTTCCCTTATACTGCTCCATCAGTCTCCTCAGAAGGTGAATGGCTTCCGTCGTCAATTGTCCCGACATAAATTCGAAAATAGACACACCTCTCTTACCATAATATATCTCCATCATCCTCTCTCAAACTTTCATAGTATGTCTTAATAACTTAATACCCCATAGTCAAGCCTCCCCTCCCCCCCTCCCCCTACCTCATTTGATCCTTGGCCTATCGTACAAAGCCCTCTTCTTTATCTTCCTCTTAATTTCTAAATTTATCGCCAAGAGCTTATGTTGGGTGTGAGATTCACACTCGGGATAACCTTGCAATCCGTATAAAGACCTCTGCCACGAGGAAGTAAATTATTTGAGTCTTAGCCACCAAACTACAAAGGTTATCAAGTGCTCTTCTTTCTTCGGAAAACTCGAATTAGCTATCACTAACTTAAAAGCTTTTGCAAATCCAAAAGCAAGACTTTTTGTTGAATTAACTCTCAAGTCTTGTTGTTGATTAATGTTCTTCGTGATATTTCCATCTCAAATATTTGCCAATAAATCCCTCTTAAATGTAAATGATCCAAATCCAAACACCAAAAGAATAATTGGCTTTTCAATGCTGGTAAGGTTAAGACATACCATCAAGTGATGATTTTGAGTGCTGAAAAGTTTCAATAAAATCCAAAAGACAGATAAATGCATGTAAAACAAAGAAGTTTGGTTAACCAAGATTTGTGTACTACAAACTCATTAATAAGGTGACTAAAAGTTAGAATTACGATCAAATAAGTAAATCTCACTTAGGATCTTCTCTACTTTTATTGAGTAGAGGTTAAGTTATATATTTGATAAGAGGACGTAGAGTTCGAGTATTACTTATTTTACAATTTTTATCTTTGTATTTTCTTATTCTTTTATTTCTATGAATACTTGTTATTTTGTTTCGATTATCTTATTTTGATGTTATTGTTATTGTTATTGTATGCGCACTATTGTTTTTTTTTTCCTATGAATGTTGGATTATGCTTTAAGTCGATAATTTATCGAAAACATTTTTTTTTCTTCACAAGATTAGGATAAGATTTGTATACGTATTATTCTTCTTGATCCCATTTATGAGATTTTATTGTTGTTCTTTTTTCCAACAAATTATACCGTAATAATCTTACTTCCCGAGTACATGCCAGTTATCTTATTTGTATAATAAATTGATTCTCATATAATAAGAAGGATTTAAGTGAATATAAACTAGTAGTAACAGAAAGATTTTTGGATTATGAGTGAATTTTATTGGGTATATTTTATTAGAAAGATGTTTGGGATTTTATGGGTATGTTGTTGTTATTGTTGTTGAGTGAATTTTAACCTGTTATAATAAGTTACTCCTTCCGGTTCAAAATAAGTGATTTTTTGTTTGTTTTCACCCGTATTAAGAAATTTATCTTTTAACACTAATTAGTAATTAAATTAATTATATTAACATTTACTATCTTTTCACATAAACAATCGTAACACATACTCTAAATTATTTACTTCAAGGGCAATGTAGGAAAAAAATAGTTAATTCATTCTTGAAATATGGAAAAACCATTTATTTTGGACCACAAAAAAATGCCAAAAAATCACTTATTTTGGACTTAAAAAAATTATTTTATCAATTACCAATTACATAATAATAAATTTTTTTACTTGTAATTACTTAATAAATACTTCCTCCGGTACAAAATAAGTGATTTTTTGGCTTTTCTCTTGTGGTCCAAAATAAGTGATTTTTTCAGATTTCAAGAATAAATCAATTATTTTTTTCCTACTTTGCCCTTGAAATAAATAGTGTTGGAGTATTAATGTGGTCAATTTCATTGTTAATTAATGTTAAAAAGTATGTGTAAAAACAGCCAAAAAAATCACTTATTAATATATATACAAAAAGAAAGGAAGTATGGAAAAAGATAAAATCATTTATTAATGAAAAGAAAAAACACAACATAAATTAGTAGTGTGTAAATCTGAAGCAAAGAAGAGTGAGAGATGGCCAAATTCAACTGAAAATTGTTAGAGTGATGGAGGAAGTGGGTTTTGTAAGAGCAGATCGTATAGATCTGAAGAGCATAGATGAGCAGCTACAAAGGCATTTAAGCAGAGGATGGACTATGGAGAAAGAGGAAAGAGGTAGAGAGATCCCAATTAAACATGCTTGGGAAATTGACCCTTCTAAGCTTATCATCAAAACTCTCATTGCTCGTGGCACTTTTGGTACCGTTCATCGCGGCATCTATGATACCCTTGATGTTGCTGGTAATTTCTTTTAATTTTAATACAGAAAAAATTGTCTGTATTGTTCCCAGATTGTTATGAATGAATGACATATTGATCTTGAATATTCTTATATTCATTAAGTTATTGATCATTAATTCATTATCAACTACAACTTAGACTAGTGCCAAAAGTTTAACCAAATCGGAAATGAATATGAGCCTATTATGCCTAAGTATCCACAATCCATTTTCAAGTTATAAAATCAAAAGCTTTTTTCTCGTCTTAACCACAGTAAAGCTTCTTGATTGGGGAGAAGAAGGCCAGAGGTCTCAGGCTGAGGTTTCTTCCGTCAGAGCAGCTTTTACACAAGAAGTTTCTGTCTGGCACAAGCTTGATCATCCTAATGTCACAAAAGTAAGATATTTTAATTTCACCCCATTTTCTTGATGGTAATATCTTTTACATTGAAAAATCAGCTTTTGTCATCCTGCATATGCAAGTTTTTTGTTAAATGATGGCAGGATATTCTGAGATTGCTTTACATTCTTCCTATAACCAAAATAATAAAATAAAGCTTTGGGTTCCAAATTTGTCAAAATTACTCTTCATTTTCTTCGCTACATACCTAACTGAAATATGAAGGAGGTTGATTGATGCTTAACTTGGTCACAACATTATAGTGTTTGAAGTGTAGATTTGTGTTCATAGCAAATCAAAGGCACGTGACCAAGTTGAAGGAATGAAATATTTCCGGTCACATTGACAAGCTGCTGAGCCATGAATATTTAAGGTTTTCTCATTAGAATTTGCTTAAGTTCCATTTTGTCAACAGTTTTCACTTCTAGAGTCTTGTTTCCAAATTTTGAGAAAGAGCAGAAGCCTCTACTTAATTCAACTTGTTGAACTTTGACATACCCCCGGGTCCCTTGAAAAACCTTCAGTTTGTCCAAATGCGCCGTCAGTGCCTTTTTTTCCCTTTTGAATAGTTGTGTCATACTCTACTCTCCGCTGTTTAGTTCCGATATGGATGTGCAGTAGTGGCATGCGATTCTGATTTGATGCTTTGAAAGTCTTTTTATGGAGCATAAAGTGTTTGAGTTGCAAGAATATTAGACATTTTAAATGGTCAAACATTTTCGCAGTTTATAGGAGCTGCAATGGGCACACCAGATCTTAACATACAGACTGAGAATGGTGTCATTGGCATTCCACGTAACCTTTGTTGTGTGGTGGTTGAATACCTTCCCGGGGGTACTCTCAAGTCTTTTCTCATCAAGAGCCATAGGAGGAAGTTGGCCTTCAAAGTTGTGGTCCAACTGGCGCTGGATCTAGCACGCGGGTGAAATTTCATAATGCTTACTTCTCTTTTATTTATTTAATAGTATTTGTTAACAGCATGTGTTTGACACAAAACATGTTAAAAATCTATTCTCAGGTTAAACTATCTTCATTCTGAGAAGATAGTCCATAGGGATGTCAAAACAGAGAACATGCTTCTTGACAGGAATCGTACACTTAAGATTGCTGATTTTGGTGTTGCTCGTGTTGAAGCTTCAAATCCTAATGATATGACCGGGGAGACTGGAACCCTAGGGTACATGGCACCTGAGGTATGTGCTTAACTTATGAGACCCACCCACGTGCACCATATCTAAATATATGTTGCTTATTCCTGTCATGGTCTACAAGACAGGTTCTTAATGGCAACCCGTATAACCGGAAGTGTGACGTATATAGCTTTGGCATTTGCCTCTGGGAGATATATTGCTGTGACATGCCATATCCAGATCTGAGCTTCTCAGAAGTGACGACAGCTGTTGTCCGACAGGTAGAAATATATATATATATATATATGTATACACACACATTTTTGTTCTTTGAAGTGCAAAAAGAAAATCTTTAAAAGTCACAACTCTGCTTTGGATTTGCAGAATTTGAGACCGGAGATACCTCGTTGTTGCCCAAGTTCTTTGGCAAATGTAATGAAGCGGTGTTGGGATGCTAGCGCTGACAAGCGGCCAGAAATGGATGAAGTGGTGTCCATGTTGGAATCAATTGATACATCAAAGGGAGGTGGTATGATCCCTGTTGATCAACGCCAGAGCTGCTTCTGCTTTGGGAAACGTCGAGGTCCTTGAGAAGAGCATTTCCAGCTAGCAAAATTGGTAGCAAGTGAGAACTGTAAGTTGTTGGTCCAATGAAGAGGGAAGGATAAAAAACGAAGGAGCATAGTTTTAAAAGAAGATTTAAGACGTCAAGTTTACAGGAGTTGGAACTTAAAGTTGGTGAGGTAAAAGAAGCTCTGATACATACATAGATGCATTTATTCATCAGCTCATGCATGTGCAGCTCTATACCTTTTCATCTTTGTAATGAATTGTCTAATTAAACACTATTGACCGGTTGGTCTTGAAACCTGCAAGATGTAGGTGTATCAGGATGATTTAAACTAGTCGAATTCAATCTTTAATGTTTTAGCACTTAGAACTGAACTCATTGTACTTTTAAGATATGAGTTTAGAATTTAGTATTCCCTGAGTTTCAGTGTTTAATACTGGGTTTTGGTTGAACTCAATGTTCAAAAGCTCCGTCAGAGATCTAGTAAATGAATAGCAGGAGTAGCTCTACTTTATTGGGCGATCATACTTTAGCTGAATTGAAGAAGCTCCTGTTTAGAGAATGAAATATATACTCTTCGATGTGTTCTTATTGTTCTGTGGCATGTCGCACTGCATCTAAGGGAGGTTTGGTTCATGAACGAGGCGTATAAATACCCGAATTGAATACATTTAGAGGATAATAGTGAAGATTGCACTTAGGCCTCATTTGTTTGCACCTAATGGAGGTCTGAATCTTGATTATTCAGATCTCAGACATTAAGTGCGTTTGTTTTTAAAGCCTGAATCTTAATTATCCATATCTTAATCGGTAAGTCAGTTTTTTTTACTTCACAGCCACTTAATGGGTCTGTATCATTAAGACCTATAACAGAGACTTAATTTCATTAAGATGCTATCATCCATATTCATTACTAATTGCCGCCACCGACTACCATTATCAACTATCACCATGCCACCAAACACCACCATCAACCTCAATAATAGCCGCCACTATTGTCGACTACCACCACCCACCATCCCCACCACTCCCACTACTATCATTCTCAACGACAACCAATACTCATCCGCCTCAACTACCACTACTAGAAAACAAGCAAAACCCGTCCAAAGAATACTGGCTGAAATCGGTCAGAAAATAAGTAAATTGGTCGCAAAAGTCAAAAAATATATTTTTGACAATGGAAATAGTGGTCTCACAACAAAGATATAAATTTCCGATCGATTTCGGTCGGAAATGTCTTTGACCAAGACCTGGTAATACTTGCATATTATCTACCAAAATAATATTTAATTAAAATCTTTCAAATATACCGACCGAAATTGGTCGATTTATTTGAAATTATCCCTTCGTGTCTAAGGCAATTGGTTTTTTAATATAACAAAAATTATATAATTTACCAACAGAAATAAGTTTTAATTAAATTTTTCCGACCGAATTCGGCCGGAAACGTATATGTGTGTGTGTTTAAATTACTTTTATATGGACACTATATCCTATATGTGTATGTATATATACATATATGTACATAATATTTTTGGATTTATCATCCTAAATTATAATATTTAATTAATTTTATATTTACACACTGATGATAGGCTATAATTGGGTATTTTAGTCACTTATTACACTCTAATTTACTGCACTTTAATTGAGTTTGAGCTTTAATCGCTAGTGTTTTGCACTAATTGTATGTTTTATACCTTGTAGGAGTGATTCAGAGCTATATAGATGTTATGGAATGAATTCAAGTGATTTGGAGCTTTGAAGTCTGAGTAAAATCCCAAGGAATTAAGCAGGGATCGTGTTCAGGAGTCAAATTTGATAGTTAAGAACAAATGAAGACTCGAGTAGGCATATTGCGCACTGTCTAGTAAAATAGACATAACTCTTTGCTTCGAACTCCATTTTGGCTATATAATATTTGGCTGGAAAGATAACTCAAAGTGCTACAACGCGCATGTTTTAAGGTTTTCAAAATTCCAAACGGAAATGGGTGAGAAGTGCGGGGAAAGTGCGCGTCCGCGCAAAAGGGGCAGAATACTTGCTGTTATGCGCGGTCTGAGCGCGGCATGAGTGCGGCCGCGCACGTCCTGCCCGGGAAAAATATCATTTTTCGCATTGGAGAAGGTATAATTGTTTGGGCCCGACCCTACTTGGTATATATACATGAAAAACGGTATTTTGAGGAGGTTGGACAGATTTGAGACACAGATTCGACCTATAGAGGCAGAGACACAATAGGAGCAAGGCGGGGAATTCTTCTACGAGTTTTTCCTTCCTCTTCCTATTTTTCATTGTTGATTATGACTTTTAGTATTGTATTTTTTCATACTATTATGAATAGATAATTTGTTATCTAGGGTTTTGATGGAAACTTTTGTAGGATAAATTCTTGTTATGTTTTTATATAATTGAGCTGTTGGATTTCTCTACTTGTTCAACTACGTTTCTATTGTGGTTGGTTGAATAGCTCTCAATCTACTGTGCCTATTTAGTGTGTATTACTCGGGAGAGAGTGCATATTTAGGTAGTAGTTGAATAACATCATTCCCGACGTATATGAGGGATCAATAACGAAGGATTTAAAGGTGGGATTAGGGATAACGAAACCTTTACTATTTTAATTTGTTAGTTAGTTAGTTAGTTAAACACAGAATCTCAATATCTATTAGTTAGGAATTCAAGCTTGTATTCTTAGTGATAGTGAACAACTGTAGCTAAGCCTTAGTTCTCTGTGGGATTCGACTCCGGACTTGTAAATCGGATTATATTTGCAACGACCGCTTAGTCCTTTTAATAATACATAGTTGGGCGTGATCAAATTTTGGCGTCGTTGCCGGGGAACTAACGGTGTAGCTGTAGGTGTACATATTTCCAGGTTGCAAATTTAAACTTTTTTTTGTTTCGTGTATTTGATTATTTATTTATTTATTATTTTTGATCTGAGAGACATGGCATCTTGGAATTATGAGAATTTTTATCTTGGTAATTCTACTTTTGATCCTCGTTATGCATATTGTGGAGGAAACCACCCAGAGCAAAATTATCAAAATATTCCCGGAAGCGAGTTATGTGCACCAACCCAATCTTATGTGTGGAATGAGTGTGATATGTGTGGTGGTCAAGATGGTCACTTTCATGGTTGTGCTTATATTTCTTATCTTCCCCCAACCTCTTACTTTGATGGTTCTTTTTTTTCTTGTGAAGTTAATAGGAACAAAGAACCCAGGATGATGACCTGAAAAAGATCGAGGATATGCTAAAGTGCCTTGTGGAACAAAACAATGAGAAACAATTGCAGATAGAAAGGCAAGAGGCAACTATTCGCAAGTTGGAGGCTCAATTGAGTCAAGTGGTTGGAGTTGTTAATGCTCAACAATCCAATATTGGGGATAGTAGCCAAGAAGAGCGTGAATTTGAGGTGTTAATTGAGGAGGTCAGAGTAGAACATCAACAACCTAGCCAACTACAATTTGAGGATGTCGATGTTGAATAAGTAAGACTACAGTCAGCCAAGGAATTTGAAGATATAAATTTTGTTGACTCTAGTATCATTGATATTGAGGATGTTGAAAATCCCGAAGTTCATGTGTTTGAGCGCATTGGTCCTCACTCCAAACATTTTTCCACATTTGGCTTGGATGATGATACGAAAATAGAGTCATTTGAGCTGATTGAAGAGTCAAGGAAAGAAGAACAAGGTGCCTACATCCTGGAATTTTTCTTGCCAGAAAGACTGGACTACATACCTCATCTAAAAGCCAAGAAGTGTAAAATAGTACAATAGTTGCTTGGGTCAATTAGATTTGTTCCACCACCCTTAGAGCATAACCGAAAACTTGAAGCCAAATTGGGGGCTGAATTCATAAGTTCAAGGTGGAGGCAAATAGTGATTCACGTCGAGTCACGACGTTAAATCAAGCGCTTGTTGGAAGGCAACCCAGCTTTACTACTTTATTTTATTTTATTTTATTTTATTTTATTGTTTTTTTCTAATTGTATTATTTTTGTAGTGTCAATTTTTTGATTTTGTCTAGGAGCATGGAACGCAAAGCCATTGGAAAGATGCAACAACAAACCAGATGGTTGGAACTAAGTGTGAGGTACCCGTACGAAGGACCAGGCCTGGGAGAAGTCTAGTACCCCATGAGATGCTAGCGCTTCGGCCTTTGGCCTACCAGGGAGTTTCTTTTACCCTCTTGTATTTATGAGTGTGCATTGTGGACAATGCATAATTTTAAGTGTGGGGTGAGAAGATTGTCTGGGTGACTTTATATGTTATTTTAATTGTGTTAGTTTAATTGAATAATTGTTTTTTTTTTAAATAGAAAAGATTGGACCTTTCCCGACGATGGATCTATTAGACAATTTTCTTGAGGGATTTAAGTCTAAAGAAAAAAATAGATTTTCTTTTGTTAGGTAGTGTAGCAATTCTCTCTTGGTTTTTCTTTGTGCCGCGGTTCGTTTCCAAGTGTTTTGTTTGAACCAGGTGTAGTTAGTTGTTTTTTTTGGAATAGGAGCCATTGTGTTGTGTTTTGAATTGAAGCAATATCTCTTGACTTTGTTATGCCTCGAGCATAGTGAGTACTTTGGTTATGACTTAGGCTCTATTTTTTACTCTTGTAAAAGTACCTTAAATTGTATATGCTTAACTGCTTTGACTAGAGTGTCTTGATAAATCCAATCCTGAGTGAGTTATGTGCCATGTGTGTGTGAGGTTTGTGTGTTATTCTGTGCATTGCATTTAATGCCTAGAACTTTCCCTGTGTGTTTGCAAAGCGAAATAGTAGTTTTGTTCAATCTTGGAAGTGATATAGGCGTTTCTTTGGTGAGCCAGATATGTATATTGTACCCGCATAATTGTTATGTATCGTAGTTAACCCCTTTGAGCCTGTAATCCTGTTTCTTTGGCAACCACATTACAAGCCTTACCAATTTGTTTGAATTAACTATCTATTTGGACCTTTTAAACTCTCATAAGCACTTGAATTGTTATGAATTGTATAAAAGTTAAATGGTGTGGTGGTAGGTTTGGTTTTTGAGTGGTAATAAGGAGAAAGGTGCACTGTTTTGAAAAAGTAAGAGTCACTTGAATTTAAACAAAAAAAGAAAAGGAAAAAATAGTTGTATTGTTGTGGAAAAAAATATTCCTTGATAAGTGGTGACTCTTGATGTGATTGTACTTAAGGAAGTATGGGGTAAAATACATTGATGTGAAGGAGGAGTTTTGTTTGACATAAGTATGGGGTTTAAATGTTAAAGTATATGTATTAAAGTGCTTAGGGAGGTGTAGTCACTCTTATATCTAAATATATCCTACTCGTCCCGCAACCTACATTACAGCCAAATAAAGTCTTACTTGATCCTAGACTGAATGAGCTCGATTAGTAGAGTAGTACACTACGGGTAAGCCTATGGTGCATCTCTTTGTGGCATATGAATGTTATTTCTGAGAGTGAGTGAATTCTTTCTATTTAAGTTCCTATGTGTTCTTAAATTTTATTGTGTGGAACTACTCTCTTTTGTTGTGTGAGGGAACTTCATTCATGAAGGAAAGGTAATGTCAATGACCTCTATGTTAGGGTAAGTGGGTGAGTTATAAATAATGCGTGGTACTTGTGAGTCAAATCTTGAGGTGAAGATGTTACACCCTTGTGCTTAGTCTATTTTAAATATTCTTGGTATGATGAGTTAAGGGAATTGTTTAAAAAGGTCGTGTCTATATAAAGTGTAGTTTGATTACTCGAGCACGAGTAATGGTTTAAGTGTTGGGTGTTGATGATAGGCTATAATTGCGTATTTTAGTCGCTTATTACACTCTAATTTACTGCACTTTAATTGAGTTTGAGCTTTAATCGCTAGTGTTTTGCACTAATTGTGTGTTTTATGCCTTGTAGGAGTGATACAGAGATATATAGATGTTATGGAATGAATTCAAGTGATTTGGAGCTTGAAGCCTGAGTAAAATCCCAAGAAATTAAGTCGGATCGTATTCAGGAGTCAAATTTGATAGTTAAGAACAAACGAAGTCTCGAGTAGGCATATTGCGCACTGTCTAGTTAAATAGACATAACTCTTTGCTACGAACTCCATTTGGGTTATATATTATATGGTTGGAAAGCTAACTCAAAGGTCCACAACGTTCACGTTTAAATGTTTTCAAAATTCCAAACGGAAATGGGTGAAAGGTGCGGGGTCGTGCACTGACCGCGCAAATGGGGCAGAATACTTGATGTTATGCGCTGTCTGAGCGCGGTATGAGCACAATTTGCCCGGGAAAAGTGTCCTTTTTCGTATTGTAGAAGGTATAATTGTTTGGGCCCGAACCTACTTGGTATATATACATGGAAAAATGGTATTTTGAGGAAGTTGGTCATATTTTAGACATGGATTTGACCTAAGGAGGCAGAGACACAATAGGAGCAAGGCGGGGAATTCTTCTACGCGCTTTTCCTTCCTCTTCCTATTTTTCATTATTGGTTATGACTTTTAGTATTGTATATTTACATACTATTATGAATAGCTAATTTGTTATCTGGGGTTTTGATGAAACCTTTTGTAGGATAAATTCTTGTTATGTTTTTATATAATTGAGTCGTTGGATTTCTCTACTTGTTCAACTACGTTTATATTGTGGTTGGTTTAAGAGATCTCAATGGACTATGCCTATTTAGTGTGTATTACTCGGGAGAGAGTGCATATTTAGGTAGTTGTTGAACAACATCACTCCCGACGTATATGAGGGATCAATAACGAAAGGTTTAAAGGTGGGATTAGGGATAACGAAACTTTGGGTGCGATCTAAGTGAGATGTAATTAAAGATATCTAGCGTAATTTTGGAGAATTATCTAGTATATTGTCATAACTACCTGGGAGAGATTTACGACAGTTAGAGTGCTCATGATCGGTAGAGAATACTTAGGCGAAATTATAAAAGACGTAGGGGGAAGGATTCCGACAATTGGGGAAATCATAACTCTAGACCTCCTTATTCTTTTCTCTAACCCGTAGTATCTTTAGTGTTCATTTACTATTTTAATTGGTTATTTAGTTAGTTAAACACAAGAATCTCAATATCTATAAGTTAGGAATTCAAGCTTGTATTCTTGGTGATAGTGAACAATTGTAGCTAAGCCTTAGTTCTCTGTGGGATTCGACTCTGGACTTGTAAACCGGATTATGTTTGCAATGACCGCTTAGTCCTTTTTATAAGGCATAGTTGGGCATGATCAAATTTTGGTGCCGTTGTCGGGGAACTAACGGTGTAGCTGTAGGTGTGCATATTTCTAGGTTGCAAGTTTAAACTTTTATTTTTGTTTCGTGTATTTGATTATTTATTTGTTTTTAATTTTTTATATTTGATCTGAGAGACATGGCATCTTGGAATTATGAGAGTTTTGATGTTGGTAATTCTACTTTTGATCCTCGTTATGCATATTGTGGAGAAAATCACTCAGGGAAAAATTATCAAAATATTCCCGAGAGCGAGTTATGTAAACCAACTCAATCTTATGTGTGGAATGTGTGTGATATGTGTGGTGGTCAAGATGGTCACTTTCATGGTTGTGATTATATTTCTTATCTTCCCCTACCCCTTTCTTTTATGGTTCTTCTTTTTCTTGTGAATTTAATAGGAACAAAGAACCCAGGGATGATGACCTGAAAAAGATCGAGGATATGCTAAAGTGCCTTGTGGAACAAAAAAATGAGAAATAATTGCAGATAGGAAGGCAAGAGGCAACTATTCGCAAGTTGGAGGCTCAATTGAGTCAAGAGGTTGGAGTTGTTAATGCTCAACAAGCCAATATTGGGGATAATAGCTAAAAAGAGCGTGAATTTGAGGTGTTAATTGAGGAGGTCAGAGTAGAACATCAACAACCTAGCCAACTACAATTTTAGGATGTAGATGTTGAAGAAATGAGACTAGAGTCAGCCAACGACTTTGAGGATATAAATTTTGTTGACTATAGTATCATTGATGTTGAGGATGTTGAAAGCCCTGAAGTTTATGTGTTTGAGCGCATTGGTCCTAACTCCAAACATTTTTCCACAATGGGCTTGGATGATGATATGGAAATAGAGTCATTCCAGCCGATTAAGGAGTAAAGGAATGAAGAACAAGGTGCCTACATCCTGAAATATTTCTTGCCAGAGAAACAGGACTACATACCTCATCTAAAAGCCAAGAAGTGTAAAATAGTACAATGGTTGCTTGGGCTAATTAGATTTGTTCCACCACTCTTCGAGCATAACCGAAAACTTGAAGCCAAATTGGGGTCTCAATTCATAAGTTCAAGGTGGAGGCAAAAAGTGATCCACGTCGTGCCGCGACGTTAAATCAAGCGCTTGTTGGGAGGCAACCCAACTTTACTGCTTTATTTTATTTTATTTTCTTGTTTTTTTCTAATTGTATTATTTTTGTAGTGTAAATTTTTAGATTTTTTAGGAGCATGGAACGCAAAGCCATTGGAAGGATGCAACAGCAAACCAGATGGTTGGAACTAAGTGTGAGGTACCCGTACGAAGGACCAAGCCTGGGAGAGATGTCTGAGTACCCCACGAGATGCTAGTGCTTCGGCTTTTGGCCTACCAGGGAGTTTCTTTTACCCTCTTATATGTATGGGTAGGCATTGGGGACAATGCAAAATTTTAAGTGTGGGGTGACGAGATTGTCCGGGTGACTTTCTATGCTATGTTAGTTGTGTTAGTTTAATTGAATAATTTTTTTTAAGAAAATAGAAAAGATTGGACTTTTCTCGACGATGGATATATTAGACAATTTTCTTGAGGGATTTAAGTCTAAAGAAAAAAAAATATTTTGTTAGGTAGTGCAGCGATTCCTCCTTTGTTTTTCTTTGTGCCGCGGTTCTTTTCCAAGGGTTTTGTTTGAACTGGGTGTAGTTAGTTTTTCTTAAGGAATAAGAGCCATTGTTTTGTGTTTTGAATTGAAGCAATATCTCTTGACTTTGTAATGCCTTGAGAATAGTGAGTACTTTGGTAGTGACGCTTAGGCTCAGTTTTTGACTCTTGTAAAAGTACCTTAAATTGTATAAGCTTAACTTTGCTTAACTGCTTTGACTAGAATGTCTTGATAAATCCAATCCTGAGTGAGTTATGTGCCATGTGTGTGTGAGGTTTGTGTCTTATTCTGTGCATTGAATTTGATGACTAGAGCTTTCCCCGTGTGTTTGCAAAGCGAAATAGTAGTTTTGTTCAGTCTTGGAAGTGATATAGGCGATTCTTTGTTGATCCAGATATGTATATTGTACCCGTCTAATTGTTATGTATCGTAGTTAACCCCTTTGAGCATGTAATCCTGTTTCTTTGGCAACCACATAACAAGTCTTACCCATTTGTTTGAATTATCTATCTATTTGAACCTTTTAACCTCTCATGAGCATTTGAATTGTTATGAATTGTGTAAAAGTTAAAGTGTGAGGTGGTTGGTATGACTTTTGAGTGGAACTAATTAAATAAGGAGAAATGTGCACTCTTATGAAAAAGTAAGAGTCACTTGAATTTTTTTTTTAAAAAAGGAAAAAATAGTTGTATTGTTGTGGAAAACAATATTCCTTCATAAGTGGTGACTCTTGATGTAATTGTACTTAAAGATGTATGGGATAAAATACATTGATGTGAAGGAGGAGTTTGGTTTGACATAAGTATGGGGTTTAAATGTTAAAGTATATGTATTAAAGTACTTAGGGAGGTGTAGTCATTCTTATATCTAAATATATTCTACCCGTCCCGCAGCCTACATTACAACCAAATATATTCCTAGTTGATCCTAGACTGAATGAGCTCAATTAGTAGAGTAGTACACTACGGGAAAGCCTATGGTGCATCTTTTGTGGCATATGAATGTTATTTCTGAGAATGAGTGAATTCTTTCTATTTAAATTACTATGTGTTCTTAGAACTGTCCTTTTTTGCATTGGAGAAGGTATAATTGTTTGGGCCCGACCCTACTTGGTATATATACATGGAAAAATGGTATTTTGAGGAGGTTGGACAGATTTGAAACACAAATTCGACCTAAGGAGGCAGAGACACAATAGGAGCAAGGCGGGGAATTCTTCTACGGGTTTTTCCTTCCTCTTCCTATTTTTCATTGTTGATTATGACTTTTAGTATTGTATTTTTACATACTATTATGAATAGATAATTTGTTGTCTAGGGTTTTGATGGAACCTTTTGTAGAATAAATTCTTGTTATGTTTTTATATAATTGAGCAGTTGGATTTCTCTACTTGTTCAACTACATTTATATTGTCTCGTAATATCTCACGATCCGAATTTACCCTCCGAACGGTCTCGTGACGGCACCTAGTCTGTACGACTAGGTAAGCCTAAATTGTGGAAAAATAAGACAAATACTAACAAAACAGTAAAGATGAAGTAATTCTATAAAATTTAGCCACTCGGCATCTACAACTTTTACTTTCCCAAAACCCAGAATGTCACCAAGTCACAAGCTTTACAAATATAGCTCTATACAACGGAATTAAGAAAAATATATCTATCTATAAATTATATCTATACTAGAGTAGGAAGGGGACTCGGAAGGTTCTGCGGACGCGGTAGAAATACCTCACGATCTCCTAGCAACAGTTGCAGTACTCCTAGCCGGAACGTTGTGTACTGGTACCTGGATCTGCATATGGGGAAAACATGCGCAGAAAGGGCGTGAGTACTCCACATTCGGTACTCAGTAAGTGCCAAGCCTAACCCCAGTCAAGTAGTGACGAGGTCAGGTTGAGGCTCTACTGAGTTATAAGATTGTATAGCGAAAAATCAGTAGAGATAATGATAAGCAAAAATTTAGGAAAAACTGGAAGAAATGAGTAAAAGAAACTCTCGGCTCAGCACAGCATATAACTCAACAGAAATCACGCCATGCAATCCAGGGGAAAGCTCTCGGCTCTCAGTCCGTAGTCCCAATTTAAATATGCAATGCAGTACAGGGGGAAAGCTCCCGGATCTCAGTCCGTAGTTACAATTTAAATATGCTATGCAGTACAGGGGGAAAGCTCTCGGATCTCGGTCTGTAGTCCCAATTTAAATATGCAATGTAGAAAGTATGTCGGACATAGCATAATTAAATAGTTAAAAAAAAGATATCATGCAAGAATTCTGTTAAACTACCTAAGCATGGTTCAAATTGTAGCAAGTAAGAGGGAAACAAGTAAGGACAGGTAGGCATGCTAAATCTTAAGCTAACTACTCAGATAGGATAGGGAACAGTACTTTCAGGAATGAAAATGAGTCATGAAGTGGAAGTAAAAATGGAATTTTAGCAACAAGGGCCCGTGTACGCACTCGTCACCTCACGTACACAGTGTCCACATAGTAAAATCAGTATAAAATGCCTAAGGGAAATCCCCAGCACAGAGTTAGGCAAGCCACTTACCTCGACTGCGCAAATCAACTCCGTACCACGCTCTTGCCACGAGTATCCGACTCCGGGTGTCCCAAATCTAATAAATTCGATTGCATAATGTAAATAACACTTTAAGGGAACAAATTAGCTAATTAATTCGAAGCTAATACGCGAAATTAGGAAATTCGCCCAAAAAGTCCCTCGTGCCCACGTCTCGGAATCGGGTAAAAATTATATTTTCCGAACCCACATTCACTCACGAGTCTAACCATATAGGAATCTCTCAAATCGGAGGTCAAACACCCAATCAAAACCCAACAATTTGGTCTATGAAGTTCTTCCCATTTTTCCCATTTTCTACCCACAAATTTCGAAATTTAAGGTTGAATCTAAGATTGGAATCAAGGAATTTGAACTATAGAGGTTAGAAATCACTTACCCAAATCACCCAAGTGTAAATACCTTCAAACATCGCCTCTCACGAGCTCCCAAAATCGAAAATGGTTAAACATAACTTAAACCCTCGGAATTGGTTTTTTTTTTAAAGACTGCCCAGAAGTTGCCTTATGCGATTGCGGACAATGAGTCGCGATCGTGGAGAGTAATCTTCCACGCGCCAGATTAACCTTATGCGATCGCGGATAGGGGCTTGCGATCGCGTACCTTCACGATCCAGAGCTCCGCGATCGCGGGTGGGGCCTCGCGACCGCACTGAGAAAAATGACAAACCTCCCTCAGACCCCAGCACACTATTCGATCGCGACTTAGAGGATGTGATCGGGGGCCACATCGTGCGACCGCAGAGAACAACATCCAGGCATCCCCTAATTAACTTATGTGATCTCGAGCCTATCCCTGCGATCGCAGAGAAGAAGAATCTGCTGTAGAAAAACCAGCAACTCAACAAAGGCCTTTTGGCCAAAAGTGTCCGTTTGAACACCCCGAGGCCCCCAGGACCTTAACCAAAACCACCAACAAACCCTAATACCTCATACCAACTTGGTCGAGCCTTAAAACACATATCATTACATCAAAATCATCAAATATGCATAGATTCAAGCCTAAGAACTTATGAATTTTCTAGAATTCACATCCAATGCCGAAACACGTCTAAACTTATCCGAATGACCTCAAATTTTGCACACATGTCAAAAATGAAATTATAGACCTGTTGTCGCTTTAGGAATTCCATTCCAAGTAAGATATCAAAATCTCACCTATCGGCCGAAATCGCCGAAATTCTAACTTTCGCCAATTCAAGCCTAAATCTACAACCGACCTCGAAAACACATTTCGAACACGCTCCTAACCTCGAAATCACCCAACGGAGCTAAAGGAGTCGACGGAATTCTATTCCAGATCCGTCTTCACACAGTTCTAGCTACGGTCCGATTTTTAAAGTTGAAGTTCACATTAGAGGACTATGTGTCCAAAATCACTCCGAATTTCACCACTTAACGTTACGACAAGTTCTATTAACATAATTAGACGTGGTAGAAACAGTTATTAGGGGATGGGGGCGCTAACTCTCAAAACGACCGACCGGGTCGTTACATTCTCCCCCTCTTAAGAAAATCGTTCGTCCTCGAACGAGTATAGAATCATATCTGAAGCTGTGAAAAGATGAGGATACTGACTCCGCATGTCCTGCTCGTTGTCCCAAGTCGCCTCCTCGACCGGATGACCCCTCCATTGAACCTTGACTGAGGCAATATTCTTCGATCTGAGCCTCCTGACCTGCCTGTCCAATATAGCCATAGGCTCCTCAACATATGATAGATCCTTGTCCAACTGGACTGAGCTAAAATACAAAACATGAGTCGGAACACCGTGATACTTCTGGAGCATGGAAATGTGGAATACCGGATGAACTCCCGCTAGGTTGGGAGGTAAATCCAACTCATAAGCAACCTCCCCAACCCGCTGCAACACCTCAAAAGGGCCAATGATTCTCGGACTCATCTTACCCTTCTTCCCGAATCTTATGACACCCTTCGTAGGCGATACCCAAAGCAAAATCCGATCACCAGCCATAAATGCCAAGTCACGAACTCTCTGGTCCGCATAACTCTTTTGCCTGGACTGAGCTGTGTGAAGTCTCTCCTGGATCACCTTCACCTTGTCCAGGGCATCTTGAACCACATCTGTACCCAACAATCGGGCCTCACCCGGCTCGAACCATCCCACTGGAGACCTGTACCGCCTACCATACAAGGCCTCAAACGGCGCCATCTGAATGCTGGATCGGTAGTTGTTATTATAAGAAAACTCTGCAAGAGGCAAGTACTGATCCCATGACCCTCCAAAATCTATCACATAGGCACGGAGCATATCCTCGAGAATCTGAATCGTGCGCTCGGACTTCCCGTCCGTTTGGGGGTGAAATGATGTGCTGAGATCTATCTGAGTACCCAACTCACTATGCAAGGCTCTCCAGAAGTGCGAGGTGAACTGAGGACCTCGATCTGATATAATGGACACCGGCACACTGTGCAACAATACTACCTCCCGAATGTAGATCTGGGCCAACCTCTCAGAAGAGTATGTAGTCAATACTGGAATGAAATGGGCTGACTTGGTCAGCCGGTCCACAATCACCCAAATAGCATCGTGCTTTCTCAAAGTTTGAGGAAGTCCAACCACAAAATCCATGGTGATCCACTCCCACTTCCACTCTGGAAGCCTAATCTGCTGAAATAATCATCCCGGTCTCTGATGCTCACATTTGACTTGCTGACATTTGAGACACTTGGCTACAAACTCTGATATATCCTTCTTCATCCTTCGCCACCAATAGTGTTGTCTTAGATCCTGGTACATCTTCGCGGTACCCGGATGGATGGAATACCGCGAGCTATGGGCCTCCTCAAGAATCAACTCCCGAAGTCCATCTACATTGGGCACACAAATCCGGCCCTACATCATCATCACACCGTCATCACCTATGGTCACATCCCTGGCATCACCCTGCCGAACTCTATCCTGAAGAGCCCGAAGGTTGGGATCCTCATACTGGCACTCCCGAATGCGATCATAAAGAGAAGATCGAGCAACAACACAAGCAAATACCCGGCAAGGCTCAAAAAGATCCAGTCTCACGAACTGACTGGCTAAGGACTGAACATCCAAGGCTAAAGGACTCTCAGTTGCACGAAGATATGCCAAACTACCCAGACTCTCCGCCCGGCGACTCAAGGCGTCGGCCACCATATTGGCCTTCCCCGGGTGGTATAATATGGTGATGTCATAATCCTTGAGTAACTCCAACCACCTACGCTGGCGCAAATTGAGATCCTTCTGCCTGAAAATGTGCTGCAAACTCTGGTGATCTGTATATATCTCACATGGAACACCATATAAATAATGACGCCATATCTTCAGGGCGTGAACAATCGCTTCCAACTAGAGATCATGCACAGGGTAGTTTTTCTCATGCACCTTCAACTGTATGGACGCGTAGGCAATCACCCTACCGTCCTGCATCAACACTGCTCCTAGGCCAATCCTCGAAGCATCACAATAGACTGTATAGGATCCTGAACCGGTGGGTAGTACTAACACTGGAGTTGTAGTCAGGGCTGTCTTAAGCTTCTGAAAGCTCTCCTCACACTCCTCAGTCCATATAAAAGGTGCACCCTTCTGGGTCAGTCTGGTCATGGGCGCTGAGATGGATGAAAATCCCTCCACAAAACGGCGATAATACCCAGCCAAACTGAGGAAACTGCGGATCTCAGTAGCTGAAGACGGTCTAGGCCAACTCTGCACTGCCTCTACCTTCTTTGGATCTACCTTGATCCCATCCGAAGATACTACATGGCCTAAGAATGCCACAGAATCAAGCCAAAATTCACACTTAGAAAATTTGGCATACAACTTCCTCTCCCTCAATGTCTGAAGTACGGTCCTCAAGTGCTGCTCATGGTCCTCTTGGGATCGAGAATACACCAGAATGTCATCAATGAACATGATGACGAAAGTGTCAAGATACGACCGAAATACGTTGTGCATCAGGTGAATGAAGGTTTCTGGGGCATTGGTCAGCCCAAATGACATAACAAGGAACTCATAGTGGCCATATCTGGTCCTGAAGGAAGTCTTCGAAATATCCGGCTCCCGAATCTTCAACTGATGATAACCCGAACAAAGATCAATCTTGGAGAACACCCTAGGATCCTGTAACTGGTCAAATAAATCATCAATGTGAGGCAATGGGTACCTGTTCTTCACTGTCGCCTTATTCAGCTACCGGTAGTCAATACACATACGCATTGAACCATCTTTTTTTTTCACAAACAATACCGGAGCACCCCAAGGCGATACACTGGGCCTGATGAAACCCTTATCAAACAACTCCTGCAACTTCTCCTTCAACTCCTTCAACTCAGGAGGAGCCATGCGATAGGGAGGAATGGAAATGGGTTGAGTGCCCGGCAACAAGTGAATGCCGAAATCAATATCTTTGTCGGGCGGCATACCTAGAAGATCAGCCGAAAAAACATCAGGATAGTCCCTAACAACGGGGACAGACTCAACTGTAGGGGTCTCAACACTAACATCTCTCACATAAGCCAAATATGCATCACACCCCTTTTCAACCATCCGCAGAGACTTAAGAAAGGAAATGACTCGGTGGGGAGTGTACTCTAAGGAACCTCTCCACTCTAACCTTGGTAATCCTAGCATAGCCAGCGTCACGGTCTTGGCGTGACAATCAAGAATAGCAAAGTAGGGAGACAACCAGTCCATACCCAATATAACATCGAAATCTACCATACTAAGTAATAATAAATCAGCCCTGGTCTCAAAACCACTGATAACTATCAAACACGACGGATATACGCGGTCCACCACAAGATAATCTCCCACATGAATAGAAACATAAACGGGGAACTCAAAGAATCCCGAGATATCTCCATATGTGAAGCAAAATAAGAGGACACATACGAATGTGTAGAGCCTGGGTCAAATAATATCGATGCATCCCTATGACAAATGGGGAAAATACTTGTAATGACTAAATATGAAGCAATGGCCTCGGAGCGGGCTGGGAGAGCATAATATATAGCCTGGCCTCCACCTCTAGGACGACCTCAACCTCGAGCTGCCTGAGATGGTGGGGTAGCAACTGGGGCTGGAAGAATAGCCGGAGGACCTGGTGGAAGGCGTGGAACCTGATAAGTCTGAGGTGGTGCACCCCTCCTAGCCCTGGGGAAATCTCTGATCATATGACGAGGGTCACCACACTCAAAACAACCCCTCAGAGGACATGGCGGTTGATGCTAACTCTGAATTGGCCAGTGATAGCACCTCGAACTGAAGGCACCTGAGATACTGGTGGTGCATAATAAGGCTCCTAAGGTCTAGGAGGAGCTGGAATACCACTGGCTGCTGGAAGAGCTGAATGAATGGGGCGACTCACAAAAACCTTACCATAACGTGTTGCGGGTGCACGAGCTCCTGAAAAGTGACCAGTCTCTCGAGACCTCTTGGCCTCTCTCTCCTCCCTATCCCAGGCCAACATAGTCTCAATCCTCCGGGCAATACTCACGGCCTGCTGGTAAGCAATATCTATCTCCATCTCTCTGGCCATGCTGGTCCGAATACTGGGGTGAAGTCCCTCAATAAAGCGTCGAACCCTCTCTCTGACAGTGGCAACCAAAGCTGGTGCATGACGAGCCAAGTCGCTGAAACGGACGGCATACTCCGACACAGTCATAGTACCCTGGCATAATTGTTCAAACTCTGCACGCCAAGCATCCCTGAGGCTCTGAGGGACAAACTCAAGTAGGAATATCTCTGAGAACTGAGCCCAAGTAAGTGAAGTTGCCTCATCCGGACTGCTCAACTCAAAAGCATGCCACCACTGATAAGCTGCTCCCCTCAGCTGGAAAGCAGTGAAAGAGACCCCACTCGTCTCCACAATACCCATAGTGCGGAGAATGCGATGGCACCCCTCAAGAAAACCCAGGGCGTCATCCGAAGCTAGTCCGCTGAACTCAGGTGGGTGGTACTTCTTGTACCTCTCAAGTCGGAGCTGCTCTACCTCAGGAACAGCTATCCTAGTCTCATGCTGAACTGGAGCTGCTGGGGGCATGGTGATATACTCTGGAACATGCCCCATATGAACCCTCTGCTCAGGAGTACGGGCTGCGGGAGTCTGTGTCCCTCCCCCAGCCTGGGATGTAGTTGGGGCTATCGGAAGTAGTCCCGCCTGAGACAGAGTAGTGAAGGCACTCAAAAACTGAGCCAATGTCTCCTGGAGGGCTGGAGTAATAATAGGGCCCTCATGTGCCCCTCCAACTGTGGCTGCTGGGGGATCCTCTGCCTCTGCTCTCGCCGGTGCTCGGGCTGCACTGCGTGCTCGTCCTCTGCCCCGGCCCCTTCCTCTGACGGCTCTGGCTGGGGGCTCGAGTGCCTGGTCATCAGTACGTCCGGTACGAGTACGAACCATCTGTAAGCAAGAATAGAATAGAGTTTAAGAAGTTTGATGACAGTAACTAGCACGATAAAGAATTCCAAGGAATATGATTATTCTTAATAGTTACATAGCCTCTCGAAGATAGATACGGACGTCTCCGCACCGATCCGCGAGACTCTAATAAATCGGCTTGTGACTTGTGACTCCTATGAACCTAGACGCTGTGATACCAACTTGTCACGACCCGAATTTACCCTCCAAACAGTCTCGTGACGACACCTAGTCTCTACGACTAGGTAAGCCTAAATTGTGGAAAAATAAGACAAATACTAACAAAACAGTAAAGATGAAGTAATACTATAAAATTTAGCCGCTCGACATCTACAACTTTTACTTTCCCAAAACCTGGAATGTCACCAAGTCACAAGCTTTACAAATATAGCTCTATACAAAGGAATTAAGAAAAATATCTCTATCTATGAATTATATCTATACTAGAGTAGGAAGGGGACTCAAAAGGTTCTGCGGACGCGGCAGAAATACCTCATGGTCTCCTACCAGTAGCTGCAGTACTCCTAGTCGGAACACTGTGTACTGGTACCTGGATCTGCACATGGGAAAACATGTAGAAATCGCGTGAGTACTCCACATTCGGTACTCAGTAAGTGCCAAGCCTAACCCCAGTCAAGTAGTGACGAGGTCAGGTTGAGGCTCTACTGAGTTTGAAACATAATAAGACAGTTATAAGATTGTACAGTGAAATATCGGTAGAGATAATGATAAGAAAAAATTTAGGAAAAACTGGAAAAAAATGAGTAAAAGAAACTCTCGGCTCAGCACAACATATAACTCAATAGAAATCATGCAATGCAATACAGGGGAAAGCTCCCGGATCTCGGTTCGTAGTCCCAATTTAAATATGCAATGCAGTACAGGGGGAAAGCTCTCGGATCTCGGTCCGTAGTCCCAATTTAAATATGCTATGCAGTACAGGGGGAAAGCTCTCGAATCTCGGCCGTAGTCCCAATTTAAATATGCAATGTAGAAAGTATGTCGGACATAGCTAAATTAAACAATTCAAAAAAAAAAAGATACCAGGCAAGAATTCTGTAAAACTACCTAAGCATGGTTCAAATTGTAGCAAGTAAGAGGGAAACAAGTAAGGACATGTAGGCATGCTAAATCTTAAGCTAGCTACTCAGATAGGATAGGGAACAGTACTTTCAGGAATGAAAATGAGTCATGAAGTGGAAGTAAAAACGGAATTTTAGCAACAAGGACACGTGTACGCACTCGTAACCTCACGTACACGGCGTCCACATAGTAAAATCAGTATAAAATGCCTAAGGGAAATCCCCAACACAGAGTTAGGCAAGCCACTTACCTCGACGGCGCAAATCAACTCCGTACCACGCTCTTGCCACGAGTATCCGACTCCGGGTGGCCCAAATCTAATAAATTCAATTTCATAATGTAAATAACACTTTAAGGGAACAAATTAGCTAATTAATTCGAAGCTAATACACGAAATTAGGAAATTTGCCCAAAATGTCCCCCGGGCCCACGTCTCGGAATCGGGTAAAAATTATATTTTCCGAACCCACATTCACTCACGAGTCTAACCATATAGGAATCTCTCAAATCAGAGGTCAAACACCCAATCAAAACCCAACAATTTGGTCTATGAAGTTCTTCCTATTTTTCCCATTTTCTACCCATAAATTTCGAAATTTAATGTTGAATTTAAGATTGGAATCAAGGAATTTGAACTATATAGGTTAGAAATCACTTACCCAAATCACCCAGGTGTAAATACCTTCAAAAATCGCCTCTCCCGAGCTCCCAAAATAGAAAATGGTGAAAAATAACTTAAACCCTGGGAATCAGGTTTTTTTTAAAAGACTGCCCAGATGTTGCCTTATGTGATCGCGGACATTGAGTCGCGATCGCGAAGAGTAATCTTCCACGTGCCAGATTAACCTTATGCGATCGCGGATAGGGGCATGCGATCGCGTACCTTCACGCTCCAGAGCTCCGCAATCGCGGGTGGGGCCTCGCGACCGCACTGAGCAAAATGACAAACCTCCCTCAGACCCCAGCACACTATGCGATCGCGACTTAGAGGATGCAATCGCGAAAGCTAAACTCCCAGCAAGATGCGATCGCGGGCCACATCGTGCGACCGCAGAGAACAACATCCAGGCCTTCCCTAATTACCTTACGCGATCGCGAGCCTATCCCTGCGATCGCAGAGAAGAAGAATCTGTTGTAGAAAAACCAGCAACTCAGTAAAGGCCTTTTGGCCAAAAGTGTCCGTTTGAACACCCGAAGCACACCCGAGGCCCCCGGGACCTCAACCAAAACAACCAAACGAACCTAATACCTCATCCCAACTTGGTCGAGCCTTAAAAACACATATCATAACATCAAAATCATCAAATATGCATAGATTCAAACCTAAGAACTTATGAATTTTCTAGAATTCACATCCAATGCCGAAACACGTCTAAACTTATCCGAATGACCTCAAATTTTGTACACATGTCAAAAATAACATTATGGACATGTTGTCTCTTTCATAATTCTATTCCGAGTCTGATATCAAAATCTCACCTATCGGCCGAAATCGCCGAAATTCTAACTTTCGCCAATTCAAGCCTAAATCTACAACCGACCTCGAAAACACATTTCGAACACGCTCCTAACCTTGAAATCACCCAAAGGAGCTAACAAAGTCGACGGAATTCCATTCCGGATCCGTCTTCACACAGGTCTAGCTACTGTCCGATTTCTAAAGCTGAAGTTCACATTAGAGGACTATGTGTCCAAAATCATTCTGAATTTCACCACTCAACGCTCCGACAAGTTCCATTAACATAATTAGACCTGGTAGAAGTAGTTATTAGGGGATCAGGGCGCTAACTCTCAAAACGATCGACCAGGTCGTTACAGTGAACAACTATAACTAAGCCTTAGTTCTCTGTGAATTAGACTCCGGACTTGTAAACCGGATTATATTTGCAACAACCGCTTAGTCATTGTTATAAGGCATAGTTGGGCGTGATCACTCATACACACACACACACACAGATATATATATGCACACAAACACAAATCGTACTTTGCTCGAATACTTCATCAGTGGATCAATTGGAAATTCAATTATATTCGATTAAATCATACTATAACATATTTAAAAATAAAGTGTATAGTTATATAATATGTAGTGCTATATTAATATTTAAGTTTTAGCAACAACTTAATATAATTGAATATAACTTAATATAATTGGATACAACTTAATATAATAGGATACAACTGTATATAGTTAATGATTTTCTATCTTCTAAATAAAGGGTCGTTGCAAGGCTAATGTGGAGGATTACACTCAGAGCTTGTCACCAGATGAGCAAAGCGAGCGATCACCCATTCTAGACGAAGAATCGTAGAGGATATGGTTGGATGTTGTCGGTGGCCCTAAAAAGACATAGCATACGGCCTTTCAGAGAGATCATTTCGGCGCTACATGGCTGGATTGCAAGGTATAGTCACTTCCACCCAGGGCGAGGCAATTGATAGGTCGGCTCTCTATTCTATGGAGAAGAAGATAGCAAAAGTGACAGCAGAGCTTGAAGCGAAAAAGGCTGAGAGCAAAAGAGAGATAAACAATTAGATAACCTTCAAGTTAAGCTATAAAAGAGGGACCAACAATTTAATATCCTTCAAGGTTAGCTAGTCAATCTTCTTGCTAGTGGTGCTTTCACGATTCCCCATTCTCATGATACTTCCCCAAATGTTTATCCTTTGAACCATGCCGACGATGAATGTTATAGTAGTACTTGAGATGAAGATGGCGTAGTACAAAACACTCATTGAATGATGGTTGAACTTTTAACTTGTGAAACGTTTTGTTGTTGGGTATGATGTCTTGTTAAGATAGTTTAGTAGAGATGCAGAAGGTGATAATGTTTTGTTAATATAGTTTTGATAGTTATTATTGTTGTTGTTATTGGTTGAATGACAGCAATGTAATGCTTCGATTATAGGTGATTGGTTGTTGGCAGATGATGCAGCATAAAACAGTTGTTTTCTATCAAAACATTACCTAGAAAATAGACTGAATTCGGTCGGAAATGTTCATAAAATCAAATTTACCGACCGACTTCGGTCGGAATTTATGATTTTAAATTTTAATTATTTAAGTAATACCGACCGATTTCGGTCGGAATTAACAATTCTAAATAAAAATGTATAATTATATATTTTAAGAATACCGATCGATTTCGGTCGGTAATTTAAGAATAATTAAAAAATGAATAATTAAATTTCTGACCGAATTTGATCGGTAATTTAAAAATAATTAAAAAAATATTTTTAACAATACCGACCGAAGTCGGTTGGTAAAATTAATTTATGTTAGAAGACATCTGGTCAAACTGTGTTGATAGTACCGAACGCCTTCGGTTGAAAAATAGCGACCGATTTCGGTCGCAAGGTTGCGACCATTATTTTATCGCCAATTTAAAACGGTCGGAAATCAATCGATTTTTGTTGGATTCCGACCGATTTCGGTCGGTTATTGTGGACGCGTTTTGGCAGTTTTTTCGTAGTCTACCACAACTAACCACCCCATCACCATTAACAACCATAGTTAGCACTACCCATCATCATAAACTACCATCACCCACCATCATCTCTCTCAATCACAACTACCACCACCACTACCCACCATTATTAAGTATCACTTCACACCACCACCATCCTCAATCATAATAGCTACCACTACCAATCTCTACTAGTTACTACCCTAAACTGCCACCATCAAACACCGCTTTTAGTCGGCATTCACAAGCACTACCGTTAGCCATCACCACCAGCAACTATCATATTTTAAAAGGCTATATATTTTAGTGATGGAACATTAGATTAATTAGTATTTTATTTGAATTTGTGTTTATTAATTTTCAAATAAACGTAAATTTTATACATTCAAATGTTAAAAATCAAACAGTCTTAATCATTTAGTATTCGGATCTTAATACACATCTTAACATTCAGATGTGTATTCAGATTCAGATGATTTAATCTTAATATACATCTTGATATTTAGACGTGTATTCAGATTCAGACGTTTTAATCTTAAAAAACACAAATGAGGTCTATAAGACCTCATGTATTTATGTCAAATTTCCACATTGTCACGACCCCAAATCCTAACAGGTCGTGATGGCGCCTATCGTGGAACTAGCCTAGCCAACCATCACATTACTACGCTTTTGTTCAATTTTAACAATTCACAATATAACAATAAGAAAGCAACCATATCAAATAATATAATTAAGTCTTAGCATCCCCATAATATTCTAAGCAAACCTCCCAAGAACTGGAGTCAATAGTCATGAGCATCTAAAAAGATAATCTAACTCTGCTAATACCATAAGTATGTCTATGAATCAAATGCTAATACTATAAAAGGAGGGGAAATGGAGAAGTTGTGGACGCTGGACAGCTACCTCGAAATCCTGTGAACTGCTACTATCAAACCGAAACAGCTACTGCTGCGAACTGGTACTTGGATCTGTGCACAGGGGCACAGGGAGTCTTTATGAGTACTCCAACTCAGTAGTAATAAAAATAAATCACAGTCTGAGAACTATAAAATACACAGTACATATACACAGTTTCACAAAACCAGTAAAACACCAAGTCACCATGTAGTATTCATCAAATACATAAGTTCGAAATCAGTTTCCATAAATCCTTTGAACAGGTGTAATATCAGTATATCTCAGTAAAATTTTCAGTAAAAACCAATTTAAAAACACAGTAAATCATAATTCGAAAGCTTAGTAAAATCATCACAAATCTGCCCCTCGGGCCAAAATCATTTATCGTAACAGTTGCCCTCAGGCATTCTCTCAATCACTCAGTATTGATCATCACTCAGTATCAATCATCACTCAGTATCAGCCCCGCGGACAATCATCATCACTCAATCGGTACCAGCGCTCACTGGGGGTATGTACAGACTCCGGAGGGGCTCCTACAGCCCAAGCGCAATAATAACATAAGGCCTGGAAGCCTCCTCACCTCTCTCATAAGGCCTGGAAGCCTTCTCACCTCTCTCATAAGGCCTAGAAGCCTCCTCACCTCTCTCATAAGGCCTGGAAGCCTCTTCACCTCTCTCATAAGGCCTGGAAGCCTCCTCACCTATCTCATAAGTCCTGGAAGCCTCCTCACAATATAGGCTTGAAAGCCTCACTCAGTCAGACACTCTCAATTTGCCCTTAGGCCATAGACATACCGGGTTCTCGACCCAAAACAGTGTTTCATTTTTCAGTAAATAGTATCAAAGTACTCTGAGTGTCAAACAATTTATCAGGAAAAGACTGAGTGTAAAATCATAACATATCAGTGAGTAAAATATAGTAAACACAACCCCCAAGGGAAAAACAGATCGGCACTAGGCCCCAAACACGGCTTACAGCCCAAATCATATCATAATAAAATAATACTAGTTAAGCATAGGATTAAAAATCGGTTTAGCAACTCAATAGTCGCCTAAATAGGGAAGATATCTCCATAGTTTCAACCTTTGCATTTCAAAAACCCGTGAAGGGTGCATAGTCCGGGATTTCATACCCTCATGACAGGATTTCAAGACATTACTTACCTCAAAACTAGCCCGGAATTATTCCGCAATGCGCTTGCCTCTCGAATCAACCTCCGAAGGCTCCAAATCTACCAAGTTCAGATTTTTATCATCAATATATGCTTATGGAACAATTTTCAATTGAAAAATATCGAAATTAACCCAAAAATCCGAAACCGGTCAAAACCCGAGCCCACGTTACTAATCTCAGAAATTTTTATACAAAAGTGTTCTTCGTTCTCTCACGAGTCCGTGCATATAAAGAACACCAAAATCGGAGTTCGTTTGACCCCTCAAATCGACCCCTAAAGGTCTCTTAATCTCAAGCCCTAAAACCTAATTTTTCTACTGATTTTCATGAATTAAACACTGATATTTTGATCGTTAATCACATAAAATCGAGTTTTAGGGTCCAAAATCGTTACCTCAATGAAGAGAAATGATTTTCTCTCTTAAAAATCGCCTCAAAAGCTTCTTCCCGTTTAAAAATTGGAAGAAACCTCAGACTGCTCGTTATATATATATATATATATATATATATATATATATATATATAT
>ML282328.1:0-17891 GCA_005239495.1 Nicotiana undulata | reverse complement strand
CGTGGCCCAAGAATGCCACAGAACTCAACCAGAACTCACACTTAGAAAAATTGGCATACAACTACATATCCCTCAGAGTCTGGAGGACGACTCTAAGGTGTTGCTCATGCTCCTCTCGGTTGCGAGAGTATATCAAAAAATCATCAATGAAAACAATAACGAACGAGTCCAAATGCGGGATAACCAATCCATCCCCAATATAACATCAAAGTCAACCATATCAAGAAACAAAAGATTAACCTGAGTCTCCAGACCACCAATAACTACTACGCAAGAACGGTAGACTTGATCTACCACTATAGAATCACCCACCGGTGTAGACACATGTACAACAGTACTCAAGGAGTCACGGGGCATACTCAAACAAGGGAAAAAATATAAAGACACATAGGAGAATGTAGAACCCGGATCAAATAACACCGAAGCATCTCGGCTGCAAACTGAAACCGTATCTGTAATAACTGCATCAGAAGACTCAGCATCAGGACGAGCAGGAAAAGCATAACACCGGGGCTGAGCCCCTCCAACCTGCTTATCTTTGGGTCTACCTGCTACGGGCTGACCTCTACCTCTCATGGCCTATGCTCCACCTCTATGAGCCTGACCACTACCTCTGGCACCTCGACCACCACCCCTAGCTGGCTGAGGGGGTAAGGGTGCACCTGTTGCGGGAACCAAGGCACGTGAACCCTGATACTGGAGTCCACTCGAAACTTGGGGGCAATATCTGACAATGTGCCCCGGGCTACCACAAATATAACAAGATCTCTACTGCTGTGGCTGATGACTCGGGAACCGGCCCTGACGACCCTGATAACCACCCTGGTAACTCTGAAGTGGATGTGCACTGATATATGCTGGTGGTGCGCTAAGATGAGTTGGCGGTGCACGGGGAGATACCTGAAGTGATGACTGAAAAGATCGGGGTGGATGACCCATGCTGAAAGAATCCCTGCCTCCGGATGAGGCTTCACTGTATCTACCAAAGTGACGGGGTCTCTTGTCAGCCCCCTGACCACCTCCCTGTGACAAAATCATCTCAATCCTCCTGGCCACATCGGCCGCATCCTGGAATGAAATATCAGTACTCGACTCCCTGGCCATCAGGAGTAGTATAGGCTGGGCCAGTCCCTCAATGAACCTCCGAACTCTCTCCCGATCAGTAGGGAGTATCATCAATGCATTTCTCGCTAGAGCGATGAACCTGGTCTCGTACTGAATAGCAGACATAGATCCCTGCTGGAGGCGCTCAAACTGCCTCCTAAGATCATCTCGCTGAGTAATGGGAAGGAACTTCCCCAAAAATACCTCTGTGAACTGAGCCCAAGTCAAAGGTGACGACCCAGCTAGTCTGGCTAAGCATTAGTCCCTCCACCAAGTCTTGGCTGCACCAGATAGTTGAAAAGTAGCGAAGTCAACTCCATTGGACTCCACTATGCCCATGTTACGAAGAACCTCATGGGAACTGTCCAAGTAATCCTGTGGATCCTCTGACGGTGCACCAGTAAAAGTAGCAGTGAATAACTTGGTGAATCCGTCCAGTCTCCACAACGCATCCGCTGACATAGTTGCTCCCTCAGCTACAGGTGCTGCAATACCTGGCTGTGCTACTCCGGCTGGCTGAGGTGCCGGAGTCTCAAACTAAGTGGCAACCTGCCCTAGTGTACGAATAACAGGAGTCACCCCTCCCCCAGCCTGAGATCCAGCTGGTGCAGTAGGAAGAAGACCTGCCTGAGCTATGCTCTCCATGAGTCCTACCAGACGGACAAGAGCGTCCTGAAGCACTGGGATAGCTATGAACCCCTCTGGGACCTGCGTTGGTCCAAATGGGACTGCCGGGACTGGGACCTCCTCGTCAGACTCGACCTGAGGGTCCTCCACTGAGGCTGCTGATCTAGGCTGAGCCCGGTCCCGGCCTCGGCCTCTAGCACGGCCTCGTCTTCGACCTCGACCCCTCGTAGGAGCTGTAGCAGAAGTGTCGGGCTGCTAAGCGGAACCAAGGGAAGCACGCATCCTCGCCATCTGCGAGAGAATAGAATGGAAACTCAATCAGTACTCAGAATTCATGCACGACAAAGATGAAGAAATGTGGAGTTATCCAAACTTTGCAGCCTCTGGGGGATAAGTACAGACGTCTCTGTACCGATCCCTCAGACTTTACCAAGTTGTCCGCGAGTTGTGAGACCCAAGCAACCTAGAGCTCTGATACCAACTTGTCACGACCCGAAATCCCACCCTTCAGACCGTGACTGCGTCTAATGTTGAACCCGCTAGACAAGCCAACGTCCACATATAATCTAACTTTTGCAACCCAATTCGACAGTAATAAAGAAAATACCTTAAAAATCTTAACAGAAATAACGAAATACTTCAAAATTTTAATAGCAAAAATGTAATAGAAATTCGAAAATGCAAAGTGAAATAGTAAAATACATAGCGTCGCATAAGCCCAAAACCGGGGTGTCATAACTCACGAACTATCTAAACAGAATGCTAAATACAGAGTCTGAAAACAAATACACAATTGTCTTGAAACTAGGAGAAAAGGTAAGACAATAAGGAATCCAAAGGCAGGAGAGACACCAATGCCCACCAATGCCAGCGGGTACACCTTCAAGCTCTGGGTGGACTGAAGGTGACTCACTCAATGCGGTCCACTGGGTCCGGATGCGGGGTCTGCACAACATTAAGAAGTGCAGTGTAGCATCAGTACAACCGACCCCATGTACTGAGTAAGTGCCGGGCCTAACCTCGGCCAAAGTAGTGACGAGGCTAGACTTAGCAACAACGTTAACTTGTTCTATTTTACAACTCAAGCATGGAAAAGCATGGCGAAAGATAGGCAGAAAAGTATGGGATACAGGAGCAGTAAAGGGGAATAAGTGAAATGAAGCAGTTAAATTGACATATAGAAGTAAACAAGGGAGGCAATTTAACACAATAGCTAACGAAACAAGTATAAGTACCAGAAATGTAAATAATGGCACGGCATCACCCTTCGTGCTTTTACTCTCTTCCTCACAATGTGATGTATAATGTGAAAGAGTATAAATCATGGTATGACATCACCCTTCGTGCTTTTACTCTCTTACTCACAATGCAATATACAATGTAAGGCAATATAAATCATGGCACGACATTAACCTTCGTGCTTATAATCGATGTAAATCATGGCACGTAATAACCTTCGTGCTTATAATCAATGTGAATCATGGCACGTCATCACCCTTCGTGCTTTACACTCTTCCTCACTATGCAATGTAATCAAATATCATGGCACGACATCACCCTTCGTGCTTTTAACTCTTCCTCACTATGCAATGTAATCAAATATCATGGCACGACATCAACTATCGTGCTTTACACTCTTCCTCACCAAACAATGGCAGATATAATGGCAAGGAGTACAACATAGTGGAAATACATTTCAATATCACCCGGCAGGGGGAAAACATCAATCAATTTCACAACAAGTGCCCGACAAGGGTCTCAGCAATAACCAATCATTTCAAATATATCCTTAACAATTGGGTTTTCAATCGAACCGATATATCATAAGTTCATCAACCAAGATTTCCAACAACAACGACTTCCAATTAGAGACAAGTTTATAACGAACATGGAAGTAATAACAAGATTTTTATCAAAATAGACTCACGGGCATGCTGGACACACAATGCATAGGTACTCGTCACCTTACCTATGCATTGAACATGATGAATACTTAGCACATAGCATACAATACCTATTCCCTCACCAAAGTTAGGCAAGACACTTACCTCGGGTCCAAAATATAGCAATCAACCTTCTAACACCGCCTTTCCTGTTGAATTCAACTCTGGAACCACAATATCTAGGCATAATTAACTTAAGTATATCAATAATAACTCAATAGCACAATCCCATAGCCTAAATACACAATTCCTATCATTCTTCAAAAAATTCAAAATCCGACCTCGGGCCTGCTTGGTCCAAACACGAGGCTCGGACCAAAACACGATCACCCATACTCCCATGAGTTAGAATATATAATTTGTTTTGAAATTCGACCCCAAATTGGGGTTGAATTACCCAAAATTCCCAAAAACCTAACTCTACCCAAAAAACCCTAATTTCTACTTTGATTTTAGGATTTTAGGTCTAGATTCTAGTGTTTATGGAAGAAAAGTGGGAGAAAGTGGTGTTAGAATCGATTACTTATGAGATTGTAGTGATGGAACTCTCCAAAAATGGATAAGGGGCTGTGGAGAAGAAGATGAGGGTGAAAATTATGAAAAATCCCGTAATGGGTCTGTTTTGGGTATTTAAAAATGCCTGGGCAAAAATGCACTCTGCGATCGCAGAAGGGGAGGTGCGATCGCAGAAGAGGACTTAACTGAACCTGCGCGATCGCAGGAGGACAAACGCGATCGCGGACCCCTACACGCGACCGCACTGGATTAACTACCCCCAGATCCCGACCTACCTAGCCTACTATGCGATCGCGGAGTAGATGATGCGATCGCATAGAGTAATAGTGACCCCCTCCCAGCCCAGTACTATGCGATCGCAGTTATGCTTATGCGATCGCATAGACACACACTAGGCACCAACAGTTGAACCAAAACACTAGATTTTTCCCTTTTTCACACCCCGTTAGCTCCCCGAAACTCACCCGAGCCCTCGGGTCTCAAAACCAAAAACACACACGACTCTCAAAATATCCTACGGACTTATTCAAGCATTTAAATCACCAAAATATCATCAAAACCATTGAATCAAACCCCAAAACTCTTAGAATTTTCTTAAAACTTCATAAAGCTTAACTTTTCCAATTTTAATCCGAATCACGTCATTTCAAGTCCGTTTTACACCAAATTTCACAGATAACTCACATAACATATAATAAACCTGTTCCGAGCTCCGAAACCATAATACTGGCCCGGTAATACGGTTTTCACATCAATGTTCATTTTCAATAACCTTTATTATTTTCAGAAAACAATTTTCTTTAAAAATTCATTTCTCGGGCTTGGGACCTTGAAATTCAATTTCGGGCATACGCCCAAGTCTCATATTTTTCTACGGACCCTCTGGGACCGTTGAATCACGGGTCTGGGTCCGTTTACCAAAAATATTGATCAAAGTCAACTTTATTCATTTAATTGTTATAAAAATTCTATTTTCATCAAATTTTCACATAGATTCTTCCCGGCTATACGCCCGGGCTGCGCACGCATATCGAGGTGAGATTAACGGAGGCTTTCGGAGTTTCGGGACACAGATTTAGCTGGATTAACTTAGGATGAACTTTTGGGTCATCACACTATCTTTTTACATAAAGTTATTGATATGTATCAAAATTGAATTAAGAGAGAAATTTTTTATTGGAATTTTAGAGAGGAAGAAGCACACACTACATACAAAATATATACAAATTAGATGCAAAATATACAAAATACATATTGCATAAAATTTGCATGAATATTTTATTTAAATTGTATGATGTTGTAGTTGTATTTAATTGGGTATAAATAATGTATGAAAGTTGTAGATTAGTTATAAATAAGTTTTATATTGTATAATTAGTTGTATGAAATTTATTTTTACTATTTATGTTGTTGTAGATATTCAAATTTGCATTAAATTTGTACGAAATTTATTTTTAATTGTTGATGTACCATGCATTATTTTTTTCTCATTTGATTTATTAAGGAAAGAAAAGTAGAGAATGAATTCCAAATCGACTCATGTACACTGATTCATATTTGTTTGAACGGAAAAACTTGAATATTGATGGGAACTGAATTATTTGAGTGGAGAAATTTTGATTTTCACACTAAAAGCACCATCGTCGCACTTCGGAAAAACTGAGTTTTATGTGAGATTTGAATTTGTGTGAGAAATTAACTGGGAAGCATAGATTCTTGTTGGAAATACTAATACAAAGTTGAATCCGAAATTTAAAGGCGATTGGATTTAATTTAAAATCTGCTAAAACTTCGAATCTGCTCAATTATACTTTTTGATTCAACTACGACTGGTGTTTGAGTTTGATAATGTTGTTTAAAAAAATATCAATAAAAGCAGAGTAGAGCAATCGTAGTGATGAAGACAAGAATAAATTTTGGCGATATTGTATGCAAAACTGTTGTCATATTGTAGCGTATTTTGTTTTCTTGTTTGTAACTGAAATCCGTTTGTTACGGTCTAAAACAGGTAGTACACAGTTGGAAGGAATCTTTTTTTAGCTAAATATGAGATAAGATATTATATATCAATAGTATTCTCTTATGATGCACTTAATATCTGTAAAAATTACAGCCAAGGGGAATTGTAAATGGGTGTGGCTACAGATTTAACTTGAAGATATTTATGAAGTCCTTACATTCCCAAATCCCTTTCAAAGTCGCTGCTTTTGTATCCTCCATATGGACAATCCGGATCGAAAGCAAAGCAACAGTTTATCCAGGTCACTCCAACTGGAATCGAACTTGAAACTGTGTTGGCAATGTTCAAATTATTTGTTATGGAAGGAGTCTTATTAAAAAATGAATGGCGAGGAAATAGGAAAAAAATATAACTATATCCCCTAATTTAAGGCACTAATGATGGATTGTATATAATTTATAAGTAATTCTCGTTTAGTGGGTAATATACAAAACTAGAATAATTTTGGTAAATAAGTTTAAAATATTGTATAGGAAGAAAACAATTCCTATTTTGGGGCTTAAGGCCATTGTCTTAGGTAAACATTGCGCGGGGCGCCTTATTTGGTCGCCCCCATTTAACCTATACCCATATTTTTAAAATTATTTAACCTATACCCTAAATTTTACAACTTCAGACCCCTCCTTCTTCCTGCTACCTGTGCAAACTTCAGTTTATTTAGTGCTGAAATTTTAAAAATGAACTAAATAACTTCAGCATCTTCTGCGGAAGTTTTTGAAAAAGCTTTACGACAAAACTAATGAATCCAGGTTGAAACTTCAGCTTATTTAGTGCTGAAGTTTTTACAAATGAACTAAATAACTTCAGCAGCTTCTGCTGAAGTTTTTGAAAAGCTTTATGACAAAACTAATGAATCCAGAACAAACTTCAACTTATTTAGTGCTGAAGTTTTTACAAATGAACTAAATAACTTCAGCATCTTATGCTGAAGGTTTTGAAAAAGCTTTATGAAAAACTATTGAATTTAGGACAAAACTTCAGCTAAAACATGCTTAAGTACAACAAATAGAGAACAAAACTTCAACTAGTAGAATGCTTAAATTCAACAATTACAAACAACTTCAGACTCGGCTCCTAGAATGCTGATGGTTTTGTGATTGTCTTTGCTACTTCAGGCCCGTATGCCTGAAGTTTATGCGAAAAATGGGTACGGTTGCAATTTTTTGTGCAAAACAGATATAAATTAAAACGTGACACAAAAAACGGATATAAATACAAATGCCCCTTGCCTTAGTGGACTTAGGCTCCGCCTTGGATTCCATTAACTGGACAAGGGTGCATTGTGAGAAAATGTCCAAAATTATCCTTGTGATTTGTAAAATGGTCTACTTTGAAAAGAAAAAAAAAACTCACCGAACATAATTAATGTGAAATGAAAAAAGGCTAAATTTATCCTTGCACATTGAAATTATTTATATTTACTCGGTGTTTATAGTTGGGACTAATATAAGGCCCAAATAATTTGCTTTTTGAAGACTGCTCTCAAGCAAATTAATTTTCAAAAAGGATAAAAATATGTTGAACGTACAAGAGGTAATTTATTCTTCTTATATTTTATAATAAAAATAAACATTAGAAAAGTTGGATAATAACACTTTACGGCAACCATCGGGTTTTCTATAAATATTATGGTGTAGAAGAAATGAATAAGTAAAACAGTTGGTAAAATGTTCAATATCTTCTCATCTTTATAATCTCGGTGGATGGTACTTCTCATAGCTTTGGAGATAAATATATTTCTATGTTTTTTTTTGGGTAAGGAAAGATAATTATCATTAAAACGTAACTAAAAAACATACATCATATAACATATTATACTACATATTACATTAACAAAATACTATAGGGAGCAGTATTAGGTAGGTTCTACAGAACTATTATCTATTACATTGTCATGCGCGGGTGGGTCTGGGCAGTGTGTCAAACACGAAAAAGGAGTTACAATGTTTCCCACTAATGTTGGTGAGACATATCTATGGGAACCTATGCCCGACTGATCATCATGCAGCATATTTATGACAAAAGAGGGCGCTTCATAATATATAGTGGTATTGAGTATTGCCGATGACTCCAAAATGTGCTTTGCTAGCTTATCTGCAACTTTGTTCTGCTCCCTATACACGTGCTTGACCTGTGGATTACCCAGTTGCTGAAGAGCGTATCTGCAATCATTGAGCAAATTTAAATGAACAAGGTTAGGATTTTGTAGTAAAGCAATAACTTCTGTTGAATCAACTTCCACTTGTAGGGGGTATAAACTGTGGGTTATAGCTAACTGTAAGCCCTTCAATAGTGCAAGTAGCTCAATTTGAATTGTGGTAGTAGGGTATGTAGTACCCGAAAACCCTAGTTTCCAGTTGCCTTGGGAGTCTCTAATGACTCCCCCATCCTGAGTGATCTGGTGGTGAACTAGTTGCACCATCAGTATTGAGTTTAAATAGAGGTGAGATTGGGGGCTCCCATTTAATATACATAGGTATTTTAATGACAGGTGTCCTTGAGTTGTGGTTGCCAAGGTAGAGAAATTCTTGTACTGCACTTTTAAGAGAGTGCAGGTTGACATAATTTTTTGAGTGCTCGAAAATACTATTATTGCGAGTTTTTCATAGGTGCCAAAGGCTAAAGGGAATGAGAGTAGATAAAGGTAGTAGTTGTGATGATTGTGTTTGATTCATTGTTACCAGATTATGTAGCCAATTGTGTTGAGAAAGTTCAGTAGGGAGTGGATGGATAGTTATGTGAAGCTGGTTCCAAAGGATAGAGGCCACATGGCATTGGAAAAATATGTGGGCAGTGGTTTCTACACTAGTAGTGCATATAGGACAGATCATGGAGGATACTATATTGAGGTGATGAAGATAGGAATATGTTGGGAGACGATTATGGGCAAGTAACCAAAGGAAATGAGTTATTTTTGGGGCTAATTTTAGTTTCCACAGCCATTTGAAAGAGGACAAGCTTTGTGAAGATTGAGTACGGGAATTATGTAATGAGTCGTATAAGGACTTTACTGTAAAGTGCCCATGCTTGGTCAATCCCCATATAATACGGTAGACATTCAGGTTTTGAGTGAAGTATACACTAAATAGTTGGTTGGTAATGGAGTCTGGAATTATGTAGGAAATAGAAGAGGTATCCCAAGTGTTGTTTGGACGGAAGGAGGAAACTGTGGCTGTCAATTCATGGGCCGTTAATGGGCCATGAACTAGTTGTCTAAGAGTGGTATTAGGTTTGAACCATGAATCATGCCAGAAGTTTATTGTGTTACCCTTGGCAGGTTTCCTTAGCACACCCCTTTGGCAGTATTGCCAACCTTGGATGATATTATTCCAAGTAGGTGAGTGAGTAGATTGTGTTATTCATTGCGTGCAAAATTGGAGATTAGAATTGAAGCCCAAAATGATTTTGGAGAATGGAATAATCGCCATGCAGTGCTAGCTAATAAAGATTTATTTTTATCCTTCAAACTATGATACCCAACCCACCTTCATTCTTAGGAGATGTAAGTCCCAGATAATAAGATGTAGCTTTTTAACAGAAGAGGTGGATCTCCATAAAATATTTCTTTGATATTGTTTTAGCTTATGAAGGACGGAGGAAGAAAGTTTTGCTAATTGCATGACGTGTGTCGGAAGAGCGTTAAGAGTAGATTGTATTAGGGTGATTCTTCCAGATTTTGAGAGGAACTTAGTTTTCCAACCTGCAAGGCGTGCCTTGAAGTTGTCTATTAAAAATAGGTAATCTCTAGTTCTAGAGCGGGATAAAGAGATGAGAAACTCCAAATATTTTCCAAAAGTTAAGCCTTTTGACAAGTTGAAAGAAGATAGCACAAAGTTTTTGTCTATAGTAGTAGTATTTTGTGAAAAAAAGATCTTTGATTTGTTAAAGTTGATTTTTTGACCGGAATGGGAAGTGAAGAAGTTGAGGCGATCAATTATTGAATGACAATATTAAGTAGTAATCTTCGTAGTTAAGATTATATTATCCGCGAAAAATAGGTGTGAAATTGGTGGCCCATTTGTTGAAACTTTGATTGGATCCCATGTAGCATAATCTACCGCTACATTAATGCTCCTGGATAGCATTTCCATGCATAAGAGGAGCAGATATAGTAATAATGGATCACCTTGCCTAAGACTGCATGATGGAGTGAAATAGGGCGTAGGTGACCCATTTATGAGTATAGAGATGGAGGAGGTAGAAATACAGGACATAATTAAGTTAATCAGTTGTTGTGGGAAGTGAAAAAATATGAGTGCATGACGTACGAAAGACCATTCCATATGATCAAAGGCCTTTTCAAGGTCCAGTATAATGAGAGCTAGCCCTTGTTTGCCTTTAGTTTGGCAAAAGTGCCTGAGTATTTCTTGGACAATAATTGCATTATCTTCCGCCCTTCGGGACGTTAAGAAACTAGATTGTGTTGGTCCAATTATACTGGGTAAATAAGGCTTGATACGATTTACTATTATTTTGGTGATAACTTTGTAAATTGTATTGCACAGGCTAATAGGTCTGTAATGGTTGAGGGATGAAGCAGTTTGTTGCTTTGGTATAAGACATAAGTATATTTTATTTATGTATGGAGGAATGCAGTGAGTTCTAAAAATTTCATGGCATAGGTTGATTACTGATTCATTTACTTCAGGCCAGTAGTATTGATAGAAATGAGGATGTAGACCATCAAGCCCAGGGGCCTTAAATGGTTTAAAGGATTTTATGGAGGCCAAAATTTTCATGTTAGTGACAGGTTGTATAAGAATTTTTGCATTATTATCATAAAGGACTCCATAATTATTATTTGTGGTGAAATTTATAGGAGATGAATGCAGGGAGGTGGTAAATAAATTACCAAAGTATTCCAAAATGGATGAAGTAATAAAATGGGAGTCAAAGTGCCAGCTTTTCCACTTCATCCTTCAGAGCGTTAATTTTATTTTTCCTTCTCCGTTGGAGAGTGGAGAGATGAAAGAAGCGAGTGTTGGCGTCACCATCGTTAAGCCAGTTAATACGCGATTTTAGTTTCCAAAAGTCTTCCTCCAATTTAAGAAGATGATTATATTCATTAATAAGATCTTTTTCTAGTTGATGGAGGAAAAAAACTTGTGGGGTAATGTATAGATTGTTGTAACCCCCTAATTCGGTTGAGCACATTCCTTTTCTGTTTTAAGATATTACCAAAAGTAGATATATTCCATTTTTGAACATCTATTTGAAATTGATTTATACCTGGAAGTAGACGGTGATTATTTTGTATCCAAACGTTGGATATTAAGGGTCTCAATGTGGGGTGTGAGCTCCAAATGCTTTCAAAACAGAAAGGCTTGAAAGTAATATGGGAAGTTGGCAATAAACTAAGCAACAGGGGACAGTGGTCGGAGTGTGTACGAGGCAGATGCCTTACCAGGACTTCTTGGAATAAATTTATCCAAGAATAATTAGCCACTATGCGATCTAAACGTTCCATTATAGTGTGTGAAGTATGTCGATTATTTGACCACGTAAACTTACTGCCAGAGTAGCCCAAATAAACTAACTTGCACGAATTTAAGCAGTTTATAAAGTTGTCTGTGCGATTATTGTTAATAGCACGACCCCCAAATTTTTTAGTGGCTCGTGTGACTTTATTGAAGTCACCACCCATTAACCATGGACCCCCATACCTTGCTGCTATGCATCGTAGGTTTTGCCATAAGATTTGACGTTCATGAAATATATGACTTGTGTAAATAGCTGAAAATAAAAAGGTTTTAGTTAAGGAGCGTACCTCGACCATGCAGTGGACTTCTTGATTTGTTAGGGAAACTTCTTCTATTTTCAGTAAATGTTCATCCCAAAGTATGGCTATGCCCCCTACGTTATTGTACTCTGCCCCAACTGATGTGAGACCAGTAAAATTAAAATCATCCCTAAGATGTGTATGGTCAGAAAGATGAGTTTCAAGGAGAACTACCAAAGAAGGATAGTGGTAGTCTAGTAGTGATCGAAAATTATGCCTGAAGTCCAGAGAGCGAGCACCACGACAGTTCCAAATGAGGAAATTCATGAGTGAACTAGATGATGGATTGGAATGAGATCTAGGAACTCTTTGAGCTCCTGGAATCAGAGTCGGAATGACTACTAGAGCAAACTTGCCCACGTCAGGATTTATGGTTGGACGGAGCTTGATGAGGCACTTTTTGAGGTTTGGAGGACAATTGAGATAAATCGATTTTTGATACTGCTCCGTTATGACCAAGACCTGAACTCCTGTTAGATCTAGTAGGTCTGTGCGTGATTCCCTGAGTTTTTCTGTCAAGGCTGAGATTTTTTGTTGAGTCATTCCTAGACGGATCTCCTGTGTTGGTGGTGCTAGGTGAAGTTCTAGAGGATTGACTGGAGAGAGTGGAGGTAATTTCACTAGATGAGGAGGTGGGGGTGGGAGTTGCATGGGGTTGTAGAAGGTCATGTGTTGGTGGATCCACCGTATGGGGTACTGACTTGGGCATAGGAGAGGGTAGAAGGGAAACTCCCCTGGTATTTGTTGCATTTGTGGTGAGATAGGTGGGGGGTTCGACCAATTCATTGTGCTCGGAAGTTGAGTGAAGGCTTCCCAGCCTAGTTGCATCCCCTCCAGTACAATTTGTGCAAGGTCTGATGGGTTTTGGATCATTACCAAGTATTCTTGGTCGTTGATCATCAGCGAGAATGTGAGAGCATGGCCCAAGAGGCCTATTTCTTACCACGATTGAGGAGGTTGAGGAGTGGGGTAAGGAGTCTAGGATGTGTATATCCGATGATAGGGTGTTCAAGCGAGATGGTCTTGAGATTGCATGTTTGTTTGCAGGGGAGTTTGAGTTGGAAGGAGGAGATGATATGGAGGTTGAGGGGTGTGATGTATATGGGTTCGTGTGTGAGGACATTGGTGGTGGGTCGACATTTGTAGAGTTTGTGTGAATGGTTGAAAGAAACTTTACATGTAGATTTTGATCAGGAATTGAGGACAATATTCTTGGTTCAGGATTGTTGGATTGGGGCGGTTGGTCTATGGATGGGCTGATGGACAGTGGAGAAGGAAAAGGGACATCATCATTAGTAGTTTTGGAAATTGGATTTGGGTGTGTTGTAGTGGGATGATTTTTCTCTGACGCAGAAGTAATATGTTGTGGGCTAGAAGATTTCTTGGTCTTGGGTAGTCTAGAATTGAGGCCTTGTGTTTGGTGAGCCACGTGTGTATCTTGCTGGAGGGTGGAGGAGTGGCATGCATGCATGCCAATAGGAGAAGTAATTGGATAGGTAGGAGAGAGAGTAGTGGAGGTGTCTGAAGGAGAAGGTGTAGTAACATGGCCCACATCATTTGTATTTGATAAGGTCAGATTAGAGATGGTTTAGTCATTATAATAGAGTTAAACGTGATTAATAGATTATTTAAATTTTCAGATGATTTATTAATAGACTTACATGTGGGCTCCAAATGGGCCACCGCCTTACCTGGTCGAATAACGCGTGTCTCGGCAGAGGTGGTTGCATGGATGGATTGCCAATCCTGGTGGTGGTCACCTCTTGGTCGATTGGAAATTGATTGCACTTCTGGGTGTTGGTTGCTTCTTGAATGAGAAGTTGGTGAATGGCGTTGTGGAAAACTGACTATTTTCCATTCGTCCAATGGTGTCTCAACTAGTGCAGGGGTAGAAAGAGAATTTGGAGTTAAGGTGTTAGGGGAAATGGTGGTTGTGGTAGCAAGCATTGGGGTTGGTAGGGAGGGATTGTTAGTGATTTTGTGACCTAGGCAACCACAGCGTGTACAAAGTAGATTGAGGCCTTCATACCATATTGTTTGTCGATGGTTCCCTATGTAAACATGTGTTTTCAGTGGTTTCTCAATAGGGACTTCGATACAAATCCGAACATAACGACCTCGTGTGGTTGAGGAAGTGCAAGTATCCACCTTGAGCAGTTTCCCAATTTTTTGTCCCACTTTTCGTAGAATATCCATATCATAGAATTCTGTGGGAAGTTCAGGAAGACGTAACCAAATAGCTGAGTAAGAAAGTTGCGTTGTGGAAGCTATAAATTTTGGTTCCCAGCGACGTATGGTGAGGAAATGGTTGAGCACAAACCATGGCCCATCGTGGAGAGCATGGTTCATGCTTTCTTCTTTTGCAAACTTAATTAAGTAAAAATCTGAGCCCAGGTCAATGATGTTAAGAGGTTCAGAAGGTTGCCATAATGTTTTTAATTTGAGTTGAAGGATCTGATGGCTTACCTTCTTACCAAAAACCTTAACTGTTACTGAGTACTGCCAATGAAGGTATATCCTAGATTTATCAGAGGATGATAATGGTATAAATTCCTCCGAGTTTATTGAATTATGGCTTTCGTCTGTAAGATCTAGGTCATATTGGTTGTTAGGATAATTTGAACTAGAACTTGACAGAATGTTGTTGGATAAAAGAGTTTGCATATAAGAAATCTTCTTTGGAGTAGGAGTTGATGTATCAATTTGCATGGAGCTAAGATCTGGGGGCTCCATGGTTGGGTGGGACGGCGAAATCATATCTATGGTGTATTAATAGAGTACATATATATGATGCCAATGGATTTCAATAATAGCGTTTTCATTTTAAAAAATATTTTATTAAGTAGAAAAGGCTTAATGTTATATAAAAATAATGTTTACAAAAAAAAAAACATTAAGAACATATTAAAACAAGATAAATTATTTGTTTATACTTAGAATGAAAAAATAATTTTCTGAATAATTAGTCGAAGACTCTTTTATGTATTTTTCCCCATAATCCACTAGAGAAGAATACTTACAATCTTCCAAACTAAATTAACTATAATCAAGTCTATATCCAAAATAAAACAAATCTCCATGAATATAAGCAATATAAAATAAGTTGTGAACCACCCCAACAAGTAGTAAAAATTTACCTGTCATAGCTAAATATAAGAGCTATTAATGGATCATAGTTCTTTTACATCTTGTTTTGATGGTTGTTACCTATTGTATTGTATCGTATTGTTACTTTAAATACGATGTTTGATTTGATTGTTACTTAAATTTTATTGTATCGTATCGTTGAATCCGTCGTTACGTAACGATGAAATGTGCCACTTTAAGCAACGACCGATTTGGTGTGGTTGCGTCGTAATCTTATCCGTTTTGCCTCTGCTCACCCTTCATTATGATTAAATAATTTTATTTTATCATTTACCCTACCTTTTTATATAATAAATTTACCTCGTATCATAATTTTTCTTTATAATGTTGCAAGTTTATTCTTCATATTGCTGGTATGCGATATCATGAAACAACAGTAAACGATACAATCTATCCAAATATTATATTAATCAAACGATATAGTACAATACAATACAATATGATACATTATGAAATGATGTGTAACAACTATCCAAACAAGCTGTTAGTTTAATTATTTTTTATAGCTATAATGGTTTTTATAATTTACCCATCATAGCTAATACCAAATGCATAGAGTTATTCCACTGTATAATTTTTTATCTCAACCCTCTTTTTCTCTTCTCCCTTATCTCTCTCCTTTTCCTTCTCTCTTCTCCCTTGGCAGCAGAGAAGTCACTGTCGGCCGTCTTCTGTGGCGGAGCTCTACGGAGCCAATCTAAATAGCTGCCTCTTTCTCTCTTCCCCCACACATCACCATCCTCCATTGTATACCATATTCACGTACGAATCACCCATAAACACCGTCACCACCCACCGTTATATTCAGATGTGAAATCTCGAAGTTGCGATCAATCCATTACCATCACCGAAAATAATGGAGGAGGAAGATCAGAGGCGTCACAGGATCTGGATCTAACGGAGATGTCGGAATCCCTTACTACTTCTCCTTCTTTGTATCTCACATCTGAGTGTATTCGTCTGTCCTAAGACTTATTCTTCCACCACTACTTTTCACGCCGGAAAAAGAAGCCGTCTTTTTCTTATCCACTACCTTTCGCGTCTAAAAATCGTTGTACAAATATAGTGTATTTTGTATTTTCGTCAGAGATCTAAAGTGTATTTTGGATTTTTATCGGAGATCCGAGAGGGTTTGATTTTATTTTCCATAATTTTGTATTCTCGTTGGAGATTGTTTGTATTCCTTTTTTTTTTTGGTTAAATACAATTAATTTTTAAAAGGATTTGACTGTATTCTTCATTTTTTTAGTGTAAATATTGACGTATTTGGTATTCGTTGGAGATCTGATTGGGTTTGATTGCATTCTTCCTTTTTAAATATACTATATTTTGTATTTTTGTCAGAAATTTGACCGAATTTGACTGAATTCTTCATTTCAATCATTCTTTTAGTGTACATACATTCAAATAAAGTCGAATATGTTCAACATTGCTACATCAAATCAGGTTGGATACAATTGAACAATGTATTCAAATACACTCTAATACACGCAGAAAAAAAAATACAGTTGAACAGTATATTCAAATACACTCAAATACAATGAATTGTCCAAAACTAGCTACAAAACGTAAATATATAAAATACAACTACGGATTATTAAAAACTCCTTAAAATGTAGTCATTTCTTAAAGTTCCCAACAAGTAAAGGGGAAATTTTGAACCTAGTTACTGTTTCCATAATAGTTTCTTTAGCTGAATTGGAAAATAAGGGCAGTTTTCTAACAAACCATAGTTGACCCAAACTTTAAATGAAGGAAGAAAGTAGTCCATTTCGCAAATAATTCTATTTTCATTCTTTTTTTCCCAACTGACACGCATTAAATATTTTGGGGAAGCGTACCGACGAGACGTTTCAGTTGCCAATGCTTATGTCGTGATGATGATGTCATTATCTGGGACTTCGGAAATTCGAGAATCAAATCGTTTCTTATACATTTTATTCTAAGAAATACGGGGACTATCTGGATACGGTCAAAATCAGGTAAGCCTGATTTCATGATGTCGAGGAGTCACTCCGAGCCCGAGTTCAAAATGGACCAAGAAATCCCGGTAGATCGAGCTCGAACCTAATGACGGACTGCACGGCTCGAGGATAGAAGCTCACAATACCAGTGTGATGACCCAAAAGGTCATCTTATGTAATATAAGCTATATCTGTGTTCCGAGGCTCCGAGAGCCTCTGTTAGTCTCACCTCGATATGCGTGCGCAGCTCGAGCGTGTAGCCGGGGAGCTATTATGTGAAGATTTGATGAAAATGAGTTTTGATAATTAATAAATGAATATAGTTGACTTTGGTCAGCATTTCTGGTAAACGNGACGGTCCCGGAGGGTCCGTAGGAAAATATGGGACTTGGGCATATGCTCGGAATCGAATTCCGAGGTCCCAAGCCCGAGAAATGAATTTTTAAAAGAAATTGTTTTCTGAAAATAATAAAGGATTGTGAAAAATGAATAATTATGTGAAAAGCCGTATTACCGGGTCCGTATTATGGTTCCGGAGCCCGGAACAGGTTTATTATATATGACTTGTCTTATTTGTAAAATTTGGTGAAAAACGGGCGTGAATTGAGTGGTTTCGGATCAAAATGAGACTTTGAGGTTTTAAAGAATTTGAAATGTGGCTTGGAAAGTGATGTTATGCCCCCGAGATCCGAGTGAGATTCCGAGACCGGGAATAGTACCGTGATGTTATGTATAACTTATCCGCAAAGTTTGATGTCATTCCGAGCAGTTTAGGCCGGTTCGGCGTATTG
>ML282321.1:0-11844 GCA_005239495.1 Nicotiana undulata | reverse complement strand
ATATATATATATAATTCATAAAAACATTGCCAAACCGCTCAACCGTTTTGTACCACAAGGAATTCAACTAAAACAACCAATACTCTTTCAAAAATAACCACAACAATATCTAACAATAAAATAACAAGGCCAAGTAGTCATAGAAACAATAATGGACATAGAACAATTAAGACAAGAATCAATTAAGTTGGAAACGAAAAAGGGTTCATGCTTAACAAGCAAATTGGGTGGTGCATAGATACTCATCACCTCACCTATACACCACGCCCATGAATTTCACATAGCAAATAAGTGGGGATTCTTATTCCCTCAAGTCAAAGTTAGACCAAACACTTACCTCAATTTCGCAGGTCACTCACTGCTCAATTACAACTTTTCCTTTAGAATCATGTTCTAATTTGCTCGAATCTAATCATAATTAACTCAATATCATTAATTAAGGCTAAAGGAACTAACTTTATTGAAAATTACAAATTTTCCTAAGTTTTCTCTAAAAAAGTAAAAACCTGACCCCGGTCCTGCTTGGTCTAAACTCGGGGTTCGGACCAAATTATGTTTATCCATTCACCCACGAACCCAAATATATAATTAATTTCGAAATCCGACCTCAATTCGAGGTAAAGATTCGATTTTTACAAAATTCGCTAATTCTACCCTAACCCTAAATTTGCACCATGAAAATTCTTTGTTTTTGATTTAAAAGTGATGAAAAACAATGGGTAATTGAAAGAGTAATGTTTAGAATTGATTACCTATGACTTGGGGTTGATATTTGGTGAAGAAATTCATTCCTAAGGCTGTGGGGTTTGAAAATTTGAAGAGGAAGAAGTCTGCTCGTTTAATATATTTTTTTTACCAGCTATTCTGCCTCGTTTCGCGTGCTACACGATCTTCAAACTCGATTTTTATGTGTCCAATGGATTCCTTGTGAAATGCTAGTCAAGTTAGGCTTTTGAATCACTCAATTTGACCTTATAATGAAGGAGATATGTAGGTTTTAATATTTGCAAATATTGCAGATTTTTAATACGCCGTCAGGGACAATTTCGTAATTAACCTGAAATATCTGGCAACCTTAGTAAAATGACCATACAATCCTCATACGATGTCCAAATTCGATGATTTTTTTTCTACGGGTTCGTAATTACGATACGAATCTAATACTTCATTCCAAACATAAATCGGAGCTCATTTGTTCAATATGATATCATTTATGCTTGAAGAAACGACGTCGAAACATAAGAAAGAACGAGTGCAACACAACCCAAACCTATTTGAAACTCACCCGAGCCCTCGGGGCTCTAAACCAAACATGCACGCAAGTATAAAAGTATCATACGAACTTGCTCGTGCGATCAAATCATGAAACTAACATGTAAAACTATGAATTTAACCTCAAAACTCATCATTTTTCTCAAGAACACTTAACTTTCATTATTTCTCAACCGGACGTCCGAATCACGTCAAATAAACTCCGATTCTCACTGAATTTCATAGATAGTATGCAAATACTATAACAAATCTATACTGGATTCTGAAACAAAAATACGGGCCCGATACCAGTGGTTTCAAACATTAATTCTTTTCTTTATTTCATTAATATTTCAGCAAAACAATTTCTTTCAAAAATTGATTTCTAAGGCTTGGGACCTCGGAATTCAATTCCGGGCATACGCTCAAATCCCATATTTTACTGTGGACCTCCCGGGATCTTCGAAACACAGATCCGAGTCCGTTTACTCAAAATGTTGACTCAAGTCAACTAAAACCAAATTTTTAATTCTAAAAATTATTACTTCTTATATTTTAAATAAAAGCTTTCCGGTTTCACGCCCCGATTGCGCACGCAAATCGAGGTAGTTAAAATTAATCTTTTTGTGGCTAATAAGCCTAAAACGGAGTCTAAATTCATAAAATGACCTCTTGGGTCATCACAGCAACACTATGCGATCGCATAGAAGAAAACCAGAAGGCAGATTTAAGGTGTGCAAAAATGAAGAAACATTGACCCGAAGCCTATCCGCAACACACCCGAGGCCCCTGGAACCCTGTCTAATCACACAAACAACTCATATAACCTAACACAGACTCGCTCGAGGTTTCAAATCATATAAAACAACACCAAAATGACGAATCAAGCCAAAAAATCAACTTATAAATTTTCAAAACTTCAATTATCAAGACTCGCGTCGAAACCAACAATTCAATCCGGAATGACGTGAAATTTTTCATACAAATCATAAATAACACGACGGACCTACAACCATTCTCGAAATTCCGTTCCGAGCCCGATATCAAAATTTCACCTATCGGCCGAAATCACCGAAATTCTTACCTTCGCCAAATTACCTCAAATTACTCTACGGACCTCCAAAACCAATTCCGGACGCGCGCCTAAGTCCAAAATCATCATACGAAGCTTTTGACATCACCCAAAACTCATTCCGAGATCGTTTACACAAAAGTCAAACCTCCGATCAACTCCCCTTATTTAAACTTCAAAAATTGAAATTTGCCTCCCAATTCGACTCTGGATTATCCGGTAACTGAATCCAACCACGCACGCAGGTCGGTATACCCAATGTGAAGCTGTTCATGACCTTACGCCACCGAACGAAGTCTAAATTCTCAAATCGACCGGTCGGGTCGTTACACTCTCCCTCTCTTAAAACAAACGTTCGTCCTCGAAAGTGCCAAGATTCACCTTGAACTCATCCCATCACTGATTATACACTTCTAACACACACCCACGGGTGATCCCACGTGACCCCAACCTACATAAGCCTGATGGCACGATCACAACTGCAATATAGACTCCCCATTACCACCGATGAGTCTCATGCCTCATTTTCTCACCTTTCACTCATTTCCAAATGACTTGACTCTAAATCCATATCCTACATTAGCCTCAACCAACTGCATTAACTCATGACTATACCCATAAGGTACGGCCACACAATGTAGCACATCACACATGGGCTAAAAATAACACTTTTGATCACAATAGCTGCCTCAAATCAGCTCAATATTGTAAATTAGCCTCACATATGAAAGAACTCTATTTCCAAGCCCCATAATACAAATAATGATGCAATAAACACGAATACCTCATTATTAGACACCCGACTCACCAAGTCACAACTAACACCACCGGGCACACCTCCCGCAAGAATAAAACTAACAAGCACATAACAAAAATGACTGAATATGAAAAGAGAAACATATAAAGGAACATATCAAACAAGCCCGTAGGCACAACTCTCTATCAATACTGACTTACGAAAGCAAAATAAGAAGGAAGAAGCAAAGCATATGAACAAATCACAAGGATTCCATCCTGATAAAATTTCCACCGCGGTACTCAGCCCGGTCCAAATATATCGAATCACAAATATCACGAGGACCTCGCCCTCAACTCTAAATCGCATTCCGCAAATATATCATACCAATTGAAATTCCCCATTAACTCATCTCGGCTGATAAAATCATAACGCTCACTGAACTCACATCTCGATGGAGTATCAAATCACAGCTCGTAAACAAAATACCTAGGGAAAATCACATTAAGCCTACCATGATGAACAACAGTGACTCAGTTCTAGTCTCACCACTCTCAATGATGAATAAGACAGCGATAAACACATGTTACTACTCATAGAATCTCCCAACAGGAGCAAACACGAAAATAGAGTGCAAAGCATGAACTCACTCATAAATAAAGCAAAAAATAAGGAAAACTCGTCCCGACCAACAGAAATATAGTGAAATGCAATGGTGCCCCTATGTAACCCATCAGAATACACCTCTATGATAATATCTAGCACAACATCGTCCATCCTACTATATGAAACACATCAATGGGTCGGGCCTCTCCCTCTTGGGTGCCCTCTACTCACCTGAATACTCTACTATAACACACCTGCCTGAATTCTGGAACAATCTCTTACCCTATGGCTAACACCCCCACGCTCAAAACAACCCTTCTTCTAGAGTGGTTGTGGAAACCATACAATACGAGTACTCTGAGACCCATGAGTACCTGAAATCTCATGTGAAGCTGGTAATGCAAACTGAACTGGCTGACCCATAAAATCTCTACCGTGTCGTACCTTGCCTCCATAACAAGGACCAGTAGATTTCTCCGGCCTTCAAGGCCTCCTTGCCTCCTTGAACTCTCTCTCCTGATCTCGTCTGTCCTCTCGCTCCCGGCTCCACAAGCTCTCTAATCGGCGAGCGATCCCTACAACCTACCGAAGCGAGGCATCTGACTTTAACTCTCGCGTCCTACTAAACCGAATATCATGCCTGATTCCCTCAATGAATCTACGGACTCGCCTCCTAACTGAAGCAACCAAGTGAGGTACATAACTGGCCCACTAACTGAATCTGACGGCGTACTCCAATACTGACATAGTGTCCTGATGCAAATGCTCATACTCCGCACGTCATGCATCTCTAGGGGACTGGAGTGAAAACTCCCTCGCAACATATCTGAAACCTGAATCTATGCAAGTTAAGCTGACTCGGCCAGGCTACCCCAACTCATATTCCGCCACCACTGACCAAACCACTACTCTGAACCTGAGATGTGGTAAAAGCAATCTCGCTCGTCTCCACAATACCGGAAGTACAAAGAATATAGTGACACTTCCCCAGAAAACCATGGTATCACCCGTCGCCAATCCACTGAAAGATAGGAGGGTGGTACTTCTTGTACCTTTCCATTTCAAGGCATTCTTCCTCCGATGATGCTGACCACGGGCTGAGCTGAAACCACACTCTATGCTGCCATGGCAACTGGATCCTGACCAACATGATTTCACTGCTCTGGAGTGTAGACGGTGGGAGTCTGAACTGCCCTTATCTGTGAAGTAGCTGGCGCACCTGGCAACAACCCCGCTTGAGTCAATGTACCAATTATTCTCAAAATTTGCGTCCAGGTCTCCTGAAGTCCGGGGTAGCAACAGGCACCTCTAGTACCTGTTCCCCAACTGGAATTACTGGCGGCTCCTCAACGACTGCTCTGGTAGGCATCTTAACTGCGGCACGTGTTCCACATCGGCCTTTGTCTCCGACCTTTGCAACATTTGTCTTCGGGGTGACATCATAAGGAACCGCAACTCGTGTCCTCACTATCGGTGAGAGAATGGAATGATAAATCAAATTTCAAGATCAAAGAACTCGTACGATGGGAATGAAAGAAGTGAAATTGTCCTAATAGTTTTGTAGCCTCTCAAAGATAAGTACAGACGTCTCCATACCGATCCGAAAGACTCTACTAAACTCGCTTATGACTCGTAGCACCTATGAACCTAGGGCTCTGATACCAACTTGTCGCGACCCAAATTTTCCCCGTTGGGTATCGTGATGGCACCTAGTCTTAGGGGCTGGGTAAGCCTAACATTTAGAGAATAACAACATTAATAAAAGAAATCTAACAGTCTCGATGTAGAAATCTTGACAGAATTACAATGTTCCCAAAACCGGTAATACAAGTCATAAGATATACGAATTTACTAAAAAATCACTAATTACCACTGTTCAGAATGAATACACCAGCGTATGGATAATAAATACAAGAAGGTGACTCCGAAGAGAAGGTTACCTTGGGTCTCCTCAACGGTGATCCGCGCAGCCACTAACAATAATTACCTGGATCTGCACACAAAAATGCGCTGAAGTGTAGTATGAGCGCACCACAGCGGTGCCCAGTAAGTATCAAGACTAACCTCGGTGAAGTAGTGACGAGGGCTAGTCAAGAAACCACTGGTCTAATATATCAAACATACATCAATATAGAAATGACCGGAAATCTATCTAAAGATTTTACGATATAATTAACAACATGCCAATATAAGGCGGAAGGAATTACCGAAAACTAATCAACGGAACATCATAATAATACCAGAAGAATGGACAGAAAATACGAGCAAAAACGGAAAAACCACCACACAATAAACACACTGGTAACTCAGCACTGCGTCAGTTTGTTCACATCAGATCTTAGCCAATAAACCCAATAAATTGGTGAAAACTTTTAAGGAACAATTTATATTGAAAGCTATGAAGATATAATAATTTCAGTATAGAAAGATGCTCTTTAAAACATACTTTCTCCGAATGTGTGTATATATATATATATATATATATATATATAGTTTTTTTTTTAGAAAGAGAAATCTTTAAAACGTAGTTCTTTCAAGATACGTGATTTTCAAATATACTTTCACAATAAATGACTTCCAAATATCATTTTCTGCAGGACAAATGCTTTTCAAATATATCTTTGAAATAAAGGTCCTTCAGACGTAATTTTCTTTTAAGGAAAATACCTTTTCCGTTATACCTTTCAATAAAATCTCTCGATCACAATCTCCTCAAGATAAATCTACCGGAACCTAGTCTGAAATTCAGAATTTGTCATGCAGTACAGGGGGAAAGCTCCCGGAATACATCCGTAGTCCCAATTTAGATATGCAATGCAGTACAGGGGGAAAGCTCCCGTAATCTCGTCCGTAGTCCCAATTTAGATATGCAATGCAGTACAGGGGGAAAGCTCCCGTAATCTCGTCCGTAGTCCCAATTTAAATATGCAATGCAATACAGGAGGAAAGCTCCTGGAATCTCGTCCGTAGTCCCAATTTAAATATGACATGCAGTATAGGAGGAAAGCTCCCGTAATCTCGTCTGTAGTCCCAATTTAAATATGCAATGCAGTACAAGGGGAAAGCTCTCGGAATCTCGTCGTAGTCCTAATTTAAATATGCAATGCAGTATAGGAGGAAAGCTCCCGGAATCTCGTCCGTAGTCCCAATTTAAATATGCAATGCAATATAGGAGGAAAGCTCCCAGAATATCGTCCGTAGTCCCAATTTAAATATGCAATGCCGCCACTGAGAAAAGTAACCAGAATGCAACAGAAATAGCATACATTGCCACAACAGGCGCAAAATAAACAAAGACAGAATGCAAGATACGATGATCAATACGAGGACTTGAATCACAAGAATGGTAAAAACTCACTCATAAGAAGTAGCCACATAAAGGAATGCCAAGCACAAAGTGAAACATCATAACGAAGGGAAAACAAGGCAAATATAGCAACGATTCTTAATATTCAAGTGCACAACAAAAGAAACCAAATCATCCCAGCAAAGGAAGCAACTATAACCAATCTCACTTAAACAATTAGCTTCACGGAATAAACTCAGCTTGAACAATGCTCAGTGATAGGCAACACCAAGGAATTACCATCAACATGGACGATTATCATCTAAACCTAAACAGCGCTTAAGGGAAAATCATATAAATCACAATGTACGACTCACGGGCATGCTTGACACCAATGTATAGGTATTCCAATTACTTCTAAACAATTATAGAGCGAGATTATACTAGTCTTAGTCGAATAGGAAGTATATGAAGGACGATATATATATATATATATATATATATTAGAAAGAGAAATCTTTAAAACGTAGTTCTTTCAAGATACGTGATTTTCAAATATACTTTCACAATAAATGACTTCCAAATATCATTTTATGCAAGACAAATGCTTTTCAAATATATCTTTGAAATAAAGGTCCTTCAGACGTAACTTTCTTTAAGGCAAATACTTTTTCCGCTATAACTTTCAATAAAATCTCTCGATCACAATCTCCTCAAGATAAATCTACCGGAACCCAGTCCGAAATTCAGAATTTGTCATGCAGTATAGGGGGAAAGCTCCTGGAATACATCCGTAGTCCCAATTTAGATATGCAATGCAGTACAGGGGCAAAGCTCCCGGAATCTCGTCCGTAGTCCCAATTTAAGTATGCAATGCAGTACAGGAGGAAAGCTCCTGGAATCTCGTCTGTAGTCCCAATTTAAATATGAAATGCAATAAGGGAGGAAAGCTCCCGGAATCTCGTCTGTAGTCCCAATTTAAATATGCAATGCAGTTTAGGAGGAAAGCTCCCGGAATCTCATCCGTAGTCCCAATTTAAATATGCAATGCAGCCACTGAGGAAAGAAACTAGAATGCAACAGAAACCACATACATTGCCACAACAGGCGCAAAAGCAACAAAGACAGAATGCAAGATACGATGAGCAAATCAATACAAGGAATTGAATCACAAGAATGGTAAAAACTCACTCATAAGAAGTAGCCACGGAAAAGAATGCCAAGCACAAAGAGAAAAAACATAACGAGGGGAAAATAAGACAAATATAGCAACGATTCTTAATATTCAAGTGCACAACAAAAGAAACCAAATCATCCCGGCAAGGGAAGCAGCTATAACTGTAACGACCCAGTCCATCGTTACGCAGTATACGCATCTATTTCCTTATTTCTGTCTTGTAGTAGCTCGATTAGACTGTTCCTGAAGTGTTGGGGTTGGTTGGTTCGGGTTCGGAGTGAAAATAGAGTGGATTGAGACACTTAGTCTCTAACAAGAGCTTTAGAGTTGGAAAAGTCAACCCGGAGTTGAATTATTGATAAACAACCTCGCAATGCGGATTTTATTGTTCGGATAGCTTCGTTAGGTGATTTGGGACTTAGGAGTGTGTTCAGAATATTTTTAGGATGCCCGGTGTAGAATTAGGCTTGAATTGGCGAAGTTAGTATTTTGGCGAATTCCGGTTGATAGGCGATATTTTTATCCGAGGGTCGGAATGGGATTCCGAGAGTTTCTGTAGATTCGTTAGGTCATTTTGGACTTGCCCGCAAAATTTCAGGTCATTCGGAGATGGTTTGGTTGGGTTTTTGATCAAATGCGTGTTTCGGAAGTTTTTGGAAATCATAGGCTTGAATTGGATGAGAATTTATGGTTTTGATGTTGTTTTTGGTGTTTTAATGGCTCGACTAAGTTTGAATAACCATGTTTGATATGTTGGTATGTTTGGTTGGGGTCCCGAGGGGCTCGGGTTTGATTTCGGGCGTTAAACGGAGAAGTTGGAACTTGAAATGCAGCTGAAGCTGCTGTTGCTGGTGCGATCGCACCTGCGATGCTTGGGCCGTAGGTGCGGATATGCAGGTGCGGAAAGCATGGCGCAAGTGCGAGGTTTGTTCGCTGGGGCGGAAGGAAGATCGCACCTATGAGGTCGCAGGTGCGGGAGATGGGGTCGCAGGCGCGGGCTCTGGGTGTTAAGTGAAGGACCGCTGGTGCGGTCAATATGTCGCCCCTGCGGGCCCGCTGTTGCGATAAAGAGGCTGCAGGTGCGAAGGGGGTCGCAAGGGCGGATGGATGTTCGCACCTGCGATGTCCCAGGCGCGGGAAAAGTATTGCAGGTGCGGGAGCTGGCAACTTAAGTGGGTTCCGTAGGTGCGGTTGAAAGGTCGCACCTGCGGAGTCGCAGGTGCGAGAAAAATACCGCTGTTGCGTAAATGCCTGGGCAGAACTATAAAAGGCATCCTTCGCGAAATTTGTCTTCTTTCACCATTTTTACACACGGGTTAGAGGTTTTGAAGGAGTTTGGAGAGGGATTTCGTTGTTTCTTCAAGGAGGTAAGTTTCTTGGACTCAAAACTCGTTATATTGTGCATTAAGAACGATTTTAGGTTGAAATCTTTGGTAAAAACAGTAGAAAAATGGTGGTTAGGGCTTGGGTTTAAGAGAAGAAGAATGGGGGAATTGGAGGACCATTTGAGGTCCGATTTTCGTGTTCTTGGTATGGTTAGACTCGGGAAAAGACAAGGAACCTAGTGTTGTGAAAATTTCTGACTTTCGAGACGTGGGCCCGAGGGTCGGGTTTTGACCGATTTCGGGATTTTTGGTATTTTTGCTAAATTTTGATTGGGGGATTGTTCCTTGGCACATTGTGACACTATGTAATTGATTATTTATAGATTTGGAGANNTACATGCTAATTGATGATAGTTACTATGATACACTCGCCAAGTGACGGGCATATGAGTGTGGGTTGATTTGTTGTGGCTCGGCTTATCCCCATGCACGGTTTAACTGTTGTCCCACCATGATATCGGTACTGTGAAGGCTATTAATGCAAAAAAACTAAAAGAAACATAGCAAGTATAAATGATAAGACTTCATGTCTATATGTGGAGACCGGAAAGGGTCCGTCACTGTTATTTCTATTGCGAACTTTACTTGTGCATACTCAGTCCTGTTATTATACATGTATTCGTATTTCAGTCTCAGAAATCATTTATTTATCATGCATTGCCATTGTTTGGGCTGTTTACACAATGAGAGTGTTGTGAGGAGACAAGTAGTTCTGACTGAGTATGGGCCTAGAGCCAAATGTTGAGATAATATACCCTTCGTGGGCTTGATATGTATATATAGCGCTTGGGCCATATACTTGGCGGCCCCTCCGGAGTCTTTACACCTCCAGTGAGCGCACAGTTACTGAGGGATGGATTTCCCTGGACATGGATTTGTCCGAGATATGAGATATTGAGAGATGGATTTCCCTGGACATGGATTTGTCCGAGATATGAGATATAGAGGGATGGATTTCCCTGGCATAGATACTGTTGATGAGATATGGAGGGATGGATTTCCCTGGTACAGATTATGGATGATTATGATATCCCGGAGATGGATTTCTCTGAAAGGATGAATTGGCCTGCTCCCTCGGTACTTAGTGACTGAGTCACCACGTTGTACATGTTACGGGATGGATTTCCCTAGGCCAATGGCCAATTATGTGTACCGAGAGGACCACCTCTGAGAGTTGCATGCTACATACATGGAATTTATTTGTTATTCACGGATTGTGACTAAGTTCTAGAGTCATTTACATAACATGATTGTCACTGATATTCTCGGTTATTTCTGAAACATTCATTATTCAGATTGTTATTTACGGAGGTTGAGTTCGTCACTACCTCTTCAGACCGTAGGTTGTTTTCGTTACTTACCTGCACACTGTGTGTGCAGATACAGGTGCACCGAGATTTGGCGTGGATCTATGATAGTAGCTTATCTCTCAGAGCCGACGAGGTAGCAGCTGGGGTTCGCTGTCCCGTCCCTCTTTTCCTTATTTTTCCTCCTGTATTAGAAACTGGAAACTTAAAACTTCAGTATTATTTCTCAGTTGTATTGATGTTAGTAGCGCATGACTGCGTGACTCCAGTTCCTAGGGTTATTGTTGGAGCTCATTTCTTTTGTTAGACTGTTTTAAATGATTAAAAATGTTAGTATTTCTATGAATTGAGCCAATGATGAGTAAATTTCTCTAGTAAATGAATTGAGTATTGTTGTAACGGTTGGCTAGCCTGTTTCCACGACAGGCGCCACCACAACCCGGAAACGGGTCGTGACACTCGGGTTTGATTTCGGGCGTTAAACAGAGAAGTTGGAACTTGAAATGCAGCTGAAGCTGCTGTTACTGGTGCGATCGCACCTGCGATTCTTGGGTCGCAGGTGCGGATATCGCAGGCGCGGAAAGCATGGCGCAGGTGCGAGGTTTGGTCGCTGGGGCAGAAGGAAGATCGCACCTGCGAGGTCGCAGGTGCGGGAGATGGGGTCGCAGGTGCGGGCTCTAGGTGTTAAGTGAAGGACCGCTGGTACGGTCAATATGTCGCCCCTGTGGGGCCGCTGTTGCGATAAAGAGGCCGCAGGTGCGAAGGGGGTCACAGGCGGATGGATGTCCGCACCTGCGATGTCGCAGGCGCGGGAAAAGTATCGCAGGTGCGGGAGCTGGGCAACTTAAGTGGGTTCCGCAGGTGCGGTTGAAAGGTCACACCTGCGGAGTCGCAGGTGCGAGAAAAACATCGCTGTTGCGGAAATGCCTGGGCAGAACTATAAAAGGCAGCCTTCACAAAATTGTCTTCTTTCACCATTTTTACACACGGGTTGGAGGTTTTGAAGGAGTTTGGAGAGGGATTT
>ML282320.1:0-18345 GCA_005239495.1 Nicotiana undulata | reverse complement strand
AATTTACAAAGAAAGGTTATGTTTAAGATCAGTTACATGTTTGTTGATTACATGTCCTTATACATGATTTATTTTCTCACATGATTTATTGCTCGGTATGTACCTTATTTTATTATGCACTGGACCTTAGTGAGTATATATTCTACCTCACGCCACTACTCTTTACGAGTTTAGACGGGATACTTACTGGGTACATATTTGTTTATATGTACTCATGCTGCACTTTCTTTCTTTTTCAGCACTTGATTGTGCAGGTCTTGAGGCTGATCCGTCTGGTCTTCCGCCCGATGGTAGATACTGATCACGGTGTCACTCCATACGGTGAGCTGTCTTCTTGGCGTCATCCGGACAGCACCTCTGGAGCCTTCTAGTTTGATTTTGCTCAGTCTTTTGTTCCAGACTGCGACTTGTATCTTTGTATATATATATTTCAGTTGCTGTATCTATGTAGCCACCCATTCACACTGTGACACTAGTCCTGGCACACACTTGTTGTAGTTATGTCGGGTTTCGGGATTGTATATATTTGGCCAAGCTGTGGCTCAGCTTGTATCTACAGCCTTACCTCATATCGCTGTTATATTCTACATTTTATTTGTTATAAATTGTAAATAACTAGAATATCGAGTTCTGGGGTAGTATCTCCTAAGGATTTATATGTTGGCTTGCCTAACCTCGCCGTTAGGTGCCATCACGACCTAAACCCGTTTTTGGGTCGTGACAGGCCAAGGGCCAAGTTTGGATTCAAAAAGTCAGATAAAAAGATTACTCTGAGAAAAATGCACTACCGTTCTGCACCATGCACCGCGGGGCGCGGGGCTCCAGTGCAAAATTCCTATAGAGTGAAAGATATAGGCCTCTAAACTTTGCCACTAATGCGGCACATGGTGCACCGCTCTGTGCGCCAGGGTAGTGTATTTTCTTGCCCAACTTTTCCCACATCGACTTGAAAAGGATAGTTTCGTCCGGGCACATTCCTACCCGGTATATATACATCAAAACATGATTTTTAGAATACTTTTGACATGGGAAGCTTTGGGAGAGCATTGGAGTCTACAAGACTCACCTTTCCATCAATTCGATACGACAGTTTGGATTGTAAGGTGATATTGATGTTTTCTTACTCTTTAATTTTATTTGTGATGACTTTTTCCATATCTCTGGAGTAGTTTACCTTAGGGTTTGACATGATTTTGTGAGTTGGTTGTCGTTTATTGATTTGACTACTATTTAATTGCTTGAATTAATTGGAGGAGCTTTAATATAGTTGTGATTTTATTGTTTATAGTGTTTAATCGAAAGAGGAATATCTTGTTGAATATTATTGCAGCGTATGCCATAGTATATTTTTGTGATTCTGTAATCGAGAGAGGTTTTTGAGTTACAATTTAAATTAAGAATGAGAAGCATTCGCGAGTTTCTCTTAGATCATTCCTACCAATAGATTCTAGTAAGTTTCACCAAAATTCACATTAGTTTATTTGAAAGATTTAGATTTAATCGAGAGAGGAGTCTGAATCGGAAGAATAATCTAATTAACTATTAAATTCGTGAGAATCGATAGAAGCTCAAGTGTGAAATATAACAATATCATATCCAGAATAACAACCTTGCACCTACCACGTCAAAACCCTTATTTCTCACATTGATAAGAAACCAACTCTGCTAATCTCTAGTTCTTTGTAGTCAATTGTCAATTGTTTTGCTTTAGTAGTTAATCATAGTTCGTAATCATTTCAATCAAGCTTTAATAATCCTAAATACCAGTTAAACCAGGAATTACTAGAACATAATTTAAATTCAATCCCTCTGGAGATGATAATCATACTATAGTATCTTTGGCAAGCGAGCATCAATTTTGTGTTGTGTTTTGCGCTCGTCAAATTTTGGTGTCATTTCCTGGGATTGGCCATCAACGGCGTTCACAGTTGTTTTTGGTGCTAATTCAAAAACCTATTTTATTTTATTCTTCACGGGTTTTATCTTCTGTGTGCATGCAACATGTTTAGTTCTCCGGTGTATGACTCGATCTTCTTCAAAAGAATTTATTCCATACAATCCAGAGGTGGATAAGCATCTGCGACAATTGAGGAAAGAGAAAGAACTCACCGGAAAGTTCTTGTGACATCCCGTAAATTCGGACTAGGAGCGGATATGTTAAATGGGTATTAATTTGATATTTTAGACATATGAAGTCCTAGCGGGATGAGTATGGCTCAAAATAGTTATTTCAAAAAAAAAGATGGAAAGTGAGGTGCATAAGATTCGAAAAATCGACTAAGTTTACAAAAGGTTCGTCTTCTAGTAGGATTTAGTGAAAATATGTAAGGAATTTGGGAAATTTAACGACCCGACCAGTCATTTTGAGCTCTAGCACGTCGTTCAATGGTTGGCAGTCATGAATAGCTTCATTTCAGGTATTATGACTTGTGCGTACAGTCTGAGTTGAATTCGGGAAGTTCGGAGGTGGATCGGAAGGAAAATTCTCATTTCGGAAGCCTTAAGTTGAAGAAATTGATTAAGATCGGAATTTTGAGTAAATGACCTCGGAATTAGGATCTGAAGGTTCCAGCAGGTTCGTATGATGATTTCGGACTTGGGTGTATGTCCGGATCGGGATTTGGATAACCCGGGAGCGTTTCAGCGTATAAGGTGGAAATTAGCATTTTTGAAGGAATTTCCTAAGTTTGGCTTGAAGAGCATTTTAGAGATATTGACATCCTTTTGGGATTTCGAGTCTTAGAATAGCTCTGGATGGTGATTTTGGAGTTGGGAGCGCGATCGGAAGTGAATTCGGATGTCCGAAGGTAATTTTGAAGCCATTTGGCTAAAGATAGAGAATTTAAGGTTTTTGAAGAATCCGACCGGAAGTGGAAAATTTGATATCGGGGTCGGAATGTTATTCCGGAAGTTGGAGCAGGTCCGTAATGTCAAATATGACTTGTGTGCAAAATTTAGGGTCAATCAGACGTGATTTGACAGGTTTCAGCATCAGATGTGGAAGTTGAAATTTCTTCAGTCTTAAAGATTGGGATTGGAGAGCAATTCGTCGTTTCGATGTTGTTTGATGTGATTTGAGTAGTAGGATGAAACTATGCGGCCGCATAACTAACATGCGAACCGCATAACTCACGGGCGACCGCAAACTGGAACAGATCATTTGGCCAAACCAAGAGAAGATTATGTGGTCCATTATGCGGTCGCATAACACTTTTGCGAGCCGCATAATGACCGCATAATTCCAGCAAAAGAAGCTCACACCACAGATGCGAAGGAATAATGCGGTCGCATAACAAATATGCGGACCGAATAACTGATATGCGGTGGAAGCCTGGACTTGGTGATCTTCAGTTCTGCGATATGAAGAGAGATTATGCCGACCGCATACCTGATTTGCGATGGATATGCAATCACATAAGCTGTCTGCAGGGGCAATTTCGTCCAATTTTGGCTCCGACTTTTAGCCCACTATAAATAGATTTATTAAGGTTTTTGTGGGTCATCTAGTCTGAAAAAGAGACTATAACCCAAGGCATTTAATATTCACACTTTTTGAAGCTTTAGAAGAAAGATTCTTGCACTTTTGTAAGCATTATGACTTTGAATATTGTTATCTTTTTGTATTTTAGTATGAATGTCTAGTTTTAAATACTAAGGTTGTGGACCCTAAATGGTTGTAATGTTAATGGGTGCTTACCATTGAATATATATATAATGGTTGGTTGATATTTATTCATTTCTCATTCTTCATTTATTGTTGGTGGTTGCAAACATTAACAAAAGCCATTTTATTATTTCTTTACTTGGGAAAGTGGGTTAGGGTTTGGTAGAAGTGAATATCAAAGACTCAAGGAGTTAATCCTTGTTTAATAGAATCCCTTAGGAATAAGTGGGTTTTATTTGGAATAAATTGATTGTTCTTAATTACAACTCTTTTGTATTTGGAAAAATCATAAAGAGGAAATACTACCCAACTTACGTAAAATATTTGGTAGTCATCAGAAATTATTTGCATATCAAAGGACCTTCCATAAGAAATATATCATATTAACACCGATAGCATTACATTTCACTGAAGGGGACACAAACTTGGTTTAGTTAATCAAATTAATTACAGTCTTACAAAATTATACTTGTTTTTATTTCACTCAATTACAACAATCTTTTTAGCTAACGGAATAGAATCACGATTTAAGTTAAGTTTCACACTATTCCACCTATTCCCTATGGGATTCGACCCCAACCTAGTTGGGTTATTATATTTGACATCGACCGCGTTACAGTATTTATTAAAGTGTAATTTGAGTGTATCAAATTTTGGCGCTGTTGCCGGGGAATACAGTTTTGAAATTACTAACTAGTGTGCATGTTACTTTACATCTTTTTCTATTCCATCACACTTTGCTTGGTGTGCTAGGTAAGCATGACCGATTATTATGAAGAAGATAATCCCTTTGCGGATATATTGATGACACAAACGCCATTGTCCCTCCGCGGGTTGACCCTGCTACATTAAAGGTAGAGCATGGGTTAATCCTAATGCTCAAGGCAGAAGGATTATTCAGGAACTCTACAGATGATGATCCAACACAACACCTTAGGAACTTCTTGGGGTGTGTGCGCAATGCATAAACAGAACAATGTGACTGACGATGCCCTGAGACTGCGAGTGATCAAATACTCATTAACTAGAGAGGCGAGAAAATGGATTCAGAATCTACCTCCTCATTCTATACACAATTGGCCCGAACTTGTCCGTGATTTCTTAGCCAAATGGTTCCCAAAGAGCAAGAAATTCTAGCTCAGAGATAAAATCTTCTTCTTCAAACAACTACCAGGAGAACACTTACATGAGGCGTGGGACCGTTTCAAGTTATACCTAGTGAGGTCACCGAATCATGGTTTTCCGGATACAATTTTGTTGGAGAAATTTTACATGGGTTTGGATCCACTGAACTAGTCTAGAACTAAAAATGCAGCAGATGGATGTTTCATGGACAAAACATTCCCCAGGATTACACAGATTCTAGATAAAATGGCCAAGCACAACCAAGCGTGGCACTCTGAAGATGCCACTGGTGGAATTGCATACGTTACTCCCTCTCTAACCAACATGATTAAAGAAAACCATGAGAGATACCAATTGATTGATGGGCTTGCCATGAACATTGATGTGCTAACCAAGATGTTCACAGAAAGTCAGACAAAGAAGGTAAATGTTGTGGAAGACATGCAACCCATGGTAAATCAAGAGTTCGAGGAAGCAAACTATGTTCATAATTCTCAAGGTGGTTATCGCAAACAAAATAAATGGAGGCCAAACCCGCAAGGGCAAGGCCATCAAAATTGGCGGAACGATCAAGATGGTTCGAGTCAAGGCACTTGGAGCAACAACAACAACAATTATGCCAACCGGAGTTATAACCCATATGTTCCACCAAAGGGGCAATATTCTAACTCCTCGCATTACAAGGAGGGTCCTTCAAGTGAATATAAGTTGAAGGCATGCTTGAAAAGATCTTGCAAAAACAAGAAAGAGGCGACACTACAATGAAAAACATGGTTGAACTTATGGGGTCACACACCGCATTTATACAAAAGCTTGAAATGCAAATGCGAGATTTGTCAAGAGAAAAAAATCCTAAGCTAAAAGGTACACTCCCAAGTGACACAATTTCCAACCCTAAAGGCAATGGGAGTGGTCCAACGTCTCATTGCATGGCTATCACCACGCGAAGTGGGAAGGTACTTCAAGGAGAAAATGAACAAGTGGATGAAGTTGATGACCTTGAGCAAGAAGTTGAGGCACGAGTTGAAGTGTTGATTGTTGTTGAAGTTGAAAAGCTTCCCCAAGAGGTGAAAGTCCAAAATGCACGCCATGATGAGGTAAAGGAAAAGGTGAAAGAGTCCCCAAAAGCTCTAGCACCAATTCCTCGACCTACCCCTCCATTTCCTCAAAAGCTTGTTAGAAGGGTAGATGATAGCAAGTTCGAGAAGTTTTATGACATTCTAAAGAAATAGTCGGTGAACGTTCCATTTTTGGAAGCCTTCCAAGAGATTCCGAGATTTGCTAAATACTTAAAGGACTTGATAACCAAGAAAAGATCCACCAAAAATGAAGTGGTGAGTGTGACTCACCGGGTTAGTTCTATTATTTTAACAACAACCGTCGAGAAAAAAGAAGACCCGAGAGCATTCACCATCCCATGTACTATTGGCTTGCGAGATTTTGCAATAGCTCTTTGCAAGGGCGCTTTATGACAAGACCTACAAGCATCAGATTGTAAATGGCCGATCGGTCAATCAAGAGACCCGTGGGAATTGTTGATGATGTCCTAGTGAAATTGGGAAAGTTCCTCCTCCCGGACGACTTTGTTATCCTTGAATGTGCCATTGACAAAGAAATTCCTATCATATTGGGGAGGCCTTTCCTTTCTACTGGAAGAGCACTAATGGATTCAGAACGAAATGAAATCAAGTTCCGAGTTAATGATGAAGAAGTCACCTTTCAAGAAAGTAAGGGTATGAAGTTTCCACATGCATACAAAGGTATCACAGTCATTGATGTCGTTGATGAGGTGGAGGATGCCAGTGAGATGAAGATGGAAGAAGAATGCCTAGGTGAGGCCTTGGCGGCAATATTGGTAAATTTTGATGGTGAAGACATGGAGGGGTACATGGAAGCTGTGAATGCATTAGAAGGATGTGGGTCCTACACCTATGCACCGAAGAAGCTCTCTCTTGACTTAGAGAATAGAGCAAATTCCCCCGCAAAGCCTACAATCATTGAGCCGCCACAACTCGAACTCAAGCCACTTCCATCACATTTGAGGTATAAATTTATTGGCTACAATGATACTTTACTTGTAATCGTTTCTTCTTTGTTGGATGATGTGCAGGTAGGTCACTTATTGAACATCCTAAGGGAACACCGGCAATCCATTAGGTGGACAATAGCGGACATCCGAGAAATTCCCGGTTGAATTTGTGAGCACAAAATCCAATTGGAGCAAGGAAGCAACCCTAGTGTGGAACACCAAATGAGATTAAACTCATCGATGCAAGAGGTGGTAAAGAAGGAGATTATCAAGTGGTTGGATGCCGGGGTAGTCTACCCCATCACAGATAGTTCTTGGGTGAGCCCGGTGCAATGTGTGCCGAAGAAGGGAGGCATGACTGTGATCCACAATGACAAGAACGAGCTCATCCCAGCAAGGACTGTAACCGGGTGGAGAGTGTGTATGGACTACCGGAAGCTTAATAGTGCCACATGCAAAAACCATTTCCCTATGCCTTTTATTGATCAAATTCTTGATCGGCTAGCGGGAAGGTCATTTTATTGCTTCCTGGATGGATATTCCGGCTACAACCAAATCAACATTGCATTAGAAGATCAAGAGAATCTAACTTTCACATGCCCATATGGGACCTTTGCTTTTAGCCAGATGCCGTTTGGGCTATGCAACGCTCCAGCTACCTTCGAACGATGCATGATGTCTATTTTCTCGGACATGGTGGAGGATTTCTTAGAAGTGTTCATGGATGACTTCTCAGTAGTGGGTGACTCTTTGATCATTGTCTTGACAACCTTAGACAAGTTCTCAAAAGGTGTGAGGAAACAAACCTTGTGCTAAACTGGGAGAAGTGCCACTTCATGGTAGATGAGGGCATTTTCTTGGGCCACAAAATTTCTAAACATGGCATAGAGGTTGATCGAGCCAAGATTGAAATCATTTCCAAACTTCCTCCACCAACTTCAGTGAAAAGTGTCCGAATGTTTTTGAGGCACCGGCTTCTATAGGCGTTTTATCAAGGACTTCTCTAAAATTGCCAATCCCATGTGCAAGCTCCTTGAAAAGGATGCCAAGTTTGTATTTGATGATAAGTGTCTCAAAGCATTTGAGTAATTGAAAGAGAAGCTCTCCAACGACACCTATTATTGTCACACCGGATTGGTCCCTTCCATTTGAACTCATTTGTGATGCCAGTGGTGTAGCTATTGGGGAGATGCTTGGTAAAAGGCATAACAAAGTCCTTCATCCTACCTACTACGCAAGCAAGACACTCAATGGTTCTCAAATGAATTATATTGTGAATGAGCAAGAACTTCTTGCCATTGTCTATGCCTTTGAGAAATTTCGATCCTATTTGTTGGGATCCAAGGTGATAGTCTACACTGATCATGCTGCTCTTCGCTATCTCATGGAGAAGAAGGATTCCAATCCAAGATTGATCCGGTGGGTCCTTTTATTGCAAGAATTCGACTTTGAGGTCAAGGATCGAAAAGGAACAGAAAATCAAGTTGTGGATCACCTATCTAGGCTGGAAGAAGAAGTAAGGCCAAAGGAGAATTTTGAAATCAATGATGTTTTTCCAGATGAGCACATATTAGCATTGTCTTACTTATCCGCTCCTTTGTATGCCAATATTGCTAACTACTTGGTTAGCGACCTTATTCCCGATGGATTGGAAACTTATCAAAAGAAAAAGGTCTTGCGGGAGTGTAGGAAATACTAATGGGAGGTGACTTTCTTGTTTCGTATTTGCGTTGACAACATCATTCGGTGATGTGTTCCGGAAGATGAGGTTATTCCAATTCTCAAGGAATTCCATGACTCACCGGTTGTGGCTCATCATGGAGGAAACCGGACGGCAACAAAGGTGCTCTAATGTGGCTACTATTGGCCATCGAACTATCATGACACGAATCAACTGGTCAGAGCTTGTGATCAATGTCAAAGGCAAGGATCAATTTCTAAGAGGCATGAGATGCCTATGAATTTTGTAATGGACATTGAAATCTTTGATGTGTGGGGGATCGACTTTATGGTATGAAATATATCCTAGTGGTAGAGGCAATCGCCTTGCCAAACAATGAGGCGAGGAGTGTGACCGCATTTTTGAGGAAAAGCATATTCACACGGTTTAGTACTCCCAGGTCCATCCTTAGCGATGGTGAATCTCATTTCTGCAACAAGGCTTTCACCGGACTACTAGAAAAGTATGGCGCAAAGTACAAGGTGGCCACACCTTATCATCCTCAGTCTAGTGGTCAAGTTGAAGTCTCCAACAGGGAGATTAAGAACATTCTAGCAAAAACTGTCAATGCAAAGAGGACCGACTGGTCAAGAAAGCTTGATGATGCATTGTGGGCATATCACGCAGCATTCAAGACTCCTATTGGCACTTCACCATAACGGTTAGTCTTTGGTAAGGCGTGTCATTTTCCCGTGGAGCTCGAACACAAGGCCATGTGGGATTTGAAAAAGTTGAACTTTGACTGGGCCGAGGCTGCTAATCTGAGAATGGCACAACTCAACGAGATGGAAGAATTATTTTTTCATGCCTATGAGAGTGCAGCCATATATAAAGAAAGAATGAAGTTTGTTCATGACAAGAAGATCCTGAAGTGGCAGTTCAAATCGAGTGACTTGGTCAAGCTCTTCAATTCGAGACTCAAGTTATTTTCGAGCAAACTCAAATCCAAATGGTATGGCCCGTTCAAAGTGGTGAATGTGTCTCCTTTCGGAGCTATTGAATTAGAGTCGGAGGACGAACTTCGAACTTTCAAAGTGAATGGCCAGCGGGTTAAGCATTACATGGGCACAACAGGAGACAAGCACTTGGTAGAGCAATTTGCTCTCAAGGATGGTCCATCCCCCACCAGTGAGTAGGCCTAAAAAAAGGCAAACTTCGTAGTGTCGTGACATTAAATCAAGCGTTTCTTGGGAGGCAAGCCATGTGCGGTATATATATATATATATATATATATAAATAAGTTGTTTTTATTTATTTATGTAGATTAGATTGAGCAAGTTGACGTGTTTGTTAGAGTGCAGGTAGTCCCAAATACCATGAAACGGGGTGAAAGGACTGAGGAGACCGAAGAAAAGTGACTCAAGCGAGTTTGCGGCAGCTATACGGCCGCATAATGACTTTGCGATACCATAGTCATCGAAAACACGATTAGAAGATTGGGGAGAGTTTGGCTACAAAAATGCGGCGGGGGTTCAACTTATGTGGTCTGCATATCAGATATACGACCTCATATTGCATCGCATAAAGGAGGTAATCTAACCTACTCTAAACCACCACATAACACTTACGCGATCACATAATGTGTTATGCGCCCACTTGCCCATCGCAAACATGCCAGGTAAAAGCTCTCCACCTCTCGCACACCATCACTCTCACTTGCACACAAACACCTAACTACACTCACATAATCAAAAACACAAAAACACAAAAAACGGAAAAACCCTAAAAGATTCTAATCACATACAAGGCTCATACGACAAGGATTGATAATTCATTGTGGTAATAAAATAAAATTCTCATCTCCATCGTTGAGTCGATATTTGGTATGTACCTTCTCTCTATCTCTCATTTTTTCTGTTTTTTGTTTTCCTTTCTTGCGGAGTCAGTGCTTAGTGACCATTATTTTGAGCTCCTTAGTTCCAAAATGTCTGTGTAGGAGTCTGTGAGGGTGATTCGAGGGTTAAATCGTGCATTAGGGTGTCAAAATTGTTAGGGGGTAGGTCTGCTCTCTGAGGAAGACGAATTTTGCGGCCCACATAAATGGTTTGCGGTCCGCAAAGTCATCGCAAACTAAACCCTACATGGCCATGTGAAATGAAGTTTTGCGGCGCCTTATGCTATCACAAACATGTTATGCGGACCACAAATCCACCGCAAACACGAGCAAGTGAGTGGGTTCTTTGGGGACCATTATGCGGCATGTTTGCGATCGCAAAACTTGTTTTGTGATGGGTTTTGCGATCCATAATTTTTTTTTTCAAATAGGGTGCACAATTATGCGACAGGTTTGCGGTCGCGTAGTGGTTCTATGACCGCATAACCCATCGCATAATTTGTTTTCATTTAGGGTGTGCAATTATGCGACATGTTTTCAGTCCGCATAGCTATTTTGTACTGCATACCTCACCGCATATCTTGCTTTCTTCTGTTAAACTTCTTCTGTTAAACTTCTTTTGTGTGCTTTCTATGCTTATACCAACACTCACACTCAGTTTCATTGCACAAATGGCACCAAGAAAAGTTATTGCAACGCGATCCCCATCCGCCCGTGGACATAAAAGGGCCACTTTGGGCCAACAGACACAATAGGCTAAACGTCTGCGACTGGAAACCACCCGCACCACTGCTGAGCACTCATCCAGTCTGATGAGGAGGGGTTACAAATAGATACCCTATCTTCAGTTTACTTACAGGCTGAGTCACGAAGGAAGAAAGGGGTCGATGTGAATCTCTGGTTTGGAGTCACAGGCTCCATGAGTCTATACAAAGAAGGACTCTCAAAGCGAAAAATCCTCGAGGAAAAACAGTTGAGCTTGAATGGGTTGAAGGAGAACTATCCTCATATATTAGATAACATCAAGTAGAGGAAGTGGGAATTCTTCACTGAGGTCCCTGATGAATAAAATAAGACGATTGTGCGGGAATTCTATGCTTCGTATGGGGCATCGAGGAATGCTGAGCAGAAGAGAAATATGGTCTTTACTGAATCGGTTCTTGTTCGAGGGGTCCAAGTGTTATGTGATAAAGGCACCATCAATGACCTATACTTCGAGGATTGGAGTCCTGGCACAGCTGAATATGAGGCTAAAGTAGCTAACAAACACAAAGAGCGTGCTTGAATTGCTTCTGTAATAGCAAAGGTGACACACGCCTGGATTGACCTTAAGCACAAGATCTACAAGGAGGATCTCACACGGGAGGGTCTCTATTGGCTTAGCTTTGTCACCTCCCGCCTGATGTCGTCTAGGAATGAAACAAACATCAACATTGGGAAGACACTCCTCATTGCGTGCATTATGACATGCATTAAGGTTGATGTGCGAGAGATCATCTTCTGGGAGCTGGGGGTCAGAGCGAACCAGAAGCTCACATCACATCCATTCCCTTGCTTGATCACAGCTCTCTGCAATGCTGTGAATGTGCCTCCGTTGCCAAAGCATGACAAACCAAAGAAAGCTCTCAAGGACATTGACACTATGCGTATCAGTGACGCAATACCAAAGGAAACTGCGACTCCAATATACTCAAGTCCCCCCTCCAGCAGACTTAGTAGTTTCAGAGGCCCAATTACCCGCCACTCCTCAGGCCCCAGCTACCTCCACAACTAGTCTCCAGGCCACAACTACACAGCCTCTAGTCCCACTACCAGCTCTTTCCAAGCTAGGTCTACTAACTCAGCACGCCAATGCTAAGGTGGACCGACTGATAAAGGAGATCCCCAACCTCATTCAGCAAGCATTTCTCCCCGTCCAATCATCAGTGACTGTTCTTCAACAGCAACATAAAATGTATGTGGATCGCCTAAAGCACTTTGAAATGCGTCTGAGAAAGTCAAACATGGTGAGGTTGGAGGTATGCCTCAGCTCCGTAAGGATGTGATGCATTGAAGGATGAGCTGTAGAAGATGCAGAATCTGGAATTTGACTTGACCTCATTCCTTCCAAATTAGGGTGAGCAGGGAGTTGGCACATCCATTCCCGGATTGGAATTTGACTTCACAAACTTGATGACAGCTCCCGAGGCACAGAGTGTTGGGACCTCCAAGGCTCAAGCCCCTCCTGCACCCGTTGACATTCCTTCCGAGGCGGACTTCGGAGATATTGAGGAGTCCGATGAAAGGGATACAAAAGATGAGGATGCACTGGTAGAGGAAGAACAGGGTCATCAGGACAAAGGTAAGCAAGTTGTTGTTCCCACGGTTGCACAGGAGGAAGAAGAAGCAGATGTGCAGACAACAATTGCACATTCGCTAGCAGATGTGGTCCGCAAGGCGCATCCATCGACCACTCAGCCATCATAAGGCGAGGCTAGCAGCTCCCAGGCCCCCGCTCCATCTTCAGGGAAGGTGGAGCTTCCTACTCCATCCTCACAACAGCTAGAGCATCTTACTCCAGCCGTGGAGGTCACCACTCAGGCTGATGTCCCACAAGCTACAGCTTCAGCACCAGCGGATGACCCCGCAGCTGTCCAGCATGCTTGACACTCCCATAGTGCTTAGTGCGCCCCAAGGAGCCCTTTAACTCTATTTTTAAATTTTTATGCATTGGGGACAATGCATGTTCTTTAGTTGGGGGTGGGGTAGATATTTTGTGTAAATAACTGTATTAAAAAATTCTTTTTAGACTAGTAGTTAGTAATGAATTCCCCTTGGTTTTTCTTCGTTGGGTTCTTTTCCAAGGTTGTAATAGTAGAACCATGGCAATAGCATGGAACGTTTTGACCTGTTTGGTGTGATTGTATAGTTTCAAGCATGTACGGAAAATTTAGTGATATACATTTTACCCTTCCGTCTTTGATATATATATATATATAAAACAATATTTTATGGTTAGTCATTTTTGTGAACTTGAGGCTCACTCTTTGACTTTGTGTTTACTCAAAATCTTACTTATCATATGATGAAAGCTTTGAGTTGCCTTGCGTTCACTTGAGGGCTGAAACTATGTTGAGTCAAACAGTTCATGTGCCATGTGTGTTAGTGTTTGTATAAATAATTATTGTCTTGACTTCTTTCATCTAGAACTTGCCCGGTTGGTCTTTCAATGTTAATGTTAATTATGTTTGGTTGGAGGGATGACCTTAGGCATTCTTGGTGATTTCTGAAAAACCTCTTTAGCCTTTCAAGCTTATCATTAGATAAATATTATCACGAGTTTACCCTATTTGAGCCTTTAACCTTTTATTTTCCTACCTCATTACAAACCTTTACCCTTTTATGAAATAATTCCTTCTTTTGAACCCGTCCCTCCTTGAATATTGAGAATGAGGCTAAAAGTCTAAGTTGGGGGTGTTGGCATCAAGTTGGAAATTGGTAAGGTTGTACATTGAGTGTAGGAACATATACCTCCAAGTGTTCATATGAAATTATTCAAGCTCCAAAAGAAAATATTAAAAAATATAAAATAAAATAAAAAGAGATATATGTATGTATATAAATATGGAGCCTTGAAGAAAATTAGAGAGGTATTCAAGGTGGTTATATGTTGGTAACTAGATGCCAATGAGGGCTATGTGGTTTGAAAAGAAACAAAGTGCAAAAGAAAGAATAATGTGAGTAGTGTTCAAGGAGGGTGCAGTCACTTGTATCCCAAATGCTTATCCGACCCTTCCCCAAACCTACATTACAAGCTTAAAAAGTATTTATGGGATCTCCAACCGAATGTTCTTGAATAGGCGGCGAATTAAAATAAGGGCAAGTTTATGGCATGATATGTTGTAACACTTGAAATTCTTTGTGAGAGTGAGTGTCTTTGTGAATTTGTCCCTTGTGCTGTTATTGTAAATATAGTGATTTTGGGACATTCTTTCTGGTGAGGGCACACGAACTGCAAGGTTTAACAGAAGTTAGGTTCTTGAAGTATAATGCAAGTGCACTTAGCTGAGTGTAACATTTTGTCAATATGGTTGAGGCTCAAAGTTCACAAGTTGGTTAGCTGCTTTCTTAAATTATAATGGTCTTCCAGGAAGGGTAAATAAATAAAGTTACATGCTTGCAAACTGAAAGTCAAAACCATCTACGGTCATTACTGTTACATATCTTCAGTATGAGTTTAGGATAGGATAATTTTTGTTCTAATTTCTTGAGGACAAGCAAGAGTTTAAGTTAGGGGTTTTGATGTGCCGTAGAATTTCGGAACATTTAATACCAATTACTTAGATTTTAGCTCGTTGTTAATGCATTTGTTCGTTAATTCTTATGATGTTTTGATGTTTTGCAGTGCATGAGGCTTGAGGACCCAAAAACACGGAAAAGAAGTCAAAAAGCCACAAAAGAGAAGAAGGATGCAATTATGCGACCGCATAACTAACATGCGGACCGCATAACTCAACGGGCGACCGCAAACTGGAAAAGATCATTTGGACAAACCAAGAGAAGATTATGCAGTCCATTATGCGGTCGCATAACACTTTTGCAAGCCACATAATGACCACATAATTCCAGCAGAAGAAGCTCTCAACACAGAGGCGATGGAACAATGCGGTCGCATAACAAATATGCGGACCACATAACTGATATGCGGTGGAAGCATGGACTTGGTGATCTTCAGTTCTGCGATATGAAGAGAGATTATGCGGACCACATACCTGATTTGCGATGGATATGTGGTCGCATAAGCTGTCTGCAGGGGCAATTTTGTGCAATTTTGGCTCCGACTTTTAGCCCACTATAAATAGATTTATTAGGATTTTGTGGGTCAACTAGTCTGAAAAAGAGACTACAACCCATGGCATTGAATATTCACTCTTTTGGAAGCTTTAGAAGAAAGATTCTTGTACTTTTGTAAGCATTATGACTTTGAATATTGTTATCTTCTTGTATTTTAGTATGAGTGGCGAGTTTTAAATACTAAGGTTGTGGACCCTAAATGGTTGTAATGTTAATGGGTGTTTACCATTGAATATATATATAATGGTTGGTTGATATTTCCTTTATCATTCTTCATTTGTTGTTGGTGGTTGCAAACATTCAAAAATTCCATTTTACTCTTTCTTTACTTGGAATAGTGAGTTAGGGTTTGGTAGAAGTTAATATCAAAAACTCAAGGCGTTAAACCTTGTTTAATAGAATCGCTTAGGAATAAATGGGTTTTATTTGGCATAAATTGATTGTTCTTAATTAAAACTCTTTTATATTTGGAAAAATCATAAAGAGAATACTACCCAACTATTGAAAAATATTGGGCAGTCATTTAGAAATCATTTGCATATCAAAGGACCTTCCATTAAAAATATATTATATTAACACCGCTAGCATTATATTTTATTGAAGGGGCCACAACCTTGGTTTAGTTAATCAAATTAAATACAATATTACAAAATTATACTTGTTTTTATTTCACTCAATTACAACACTCTTTTTAGCTAACGGAATAGAATCACGATTTAAGTTAAGTTTCACACTATTCAAGTAATCTTTTCACACATATTCCCTGTGGGATTCGACCCCAACCTAGTTGGGTTATTATATTTGACATCGACCGATTTACAATATTTATTAAAGTGTAATTTGAGTGAATCAGACACGGTGATGCCAAGGAGCTTACTATTGGTTATGATGGGGTATTAAGTCTACAAGGTCAGATTTATGTTACAAATGTGTATGGGTTACGATAATTAATACTTAAGGTGGCCTATAGTTCGCGGTATTCCATCATTTGGGGGCCGCAAAGATGTACCATGTTTTAAGGCAACACTATTGGTGGTGGAGGATAAAGAAGGATATTGTTGAGTATGTTGCTCGGTTTTTGAACTGTCAGCAGGTGAATTATGAGCATCAGAGACCCGATGGTTTTCTTTAGAGGCTTGATATTCCTAAGTGGAAGTGGGAGCGTATCACTATAGATTTTGTAGTTAGTCTTCCACAGACCTTAAGGAGATTCGATGCGGTATATGTCATTGTGGACAGACTGACTAAGTGTGCACATTTCATTCCAGTCATGACTACCTACTCTTCAGAGCAGCTTGCTCGAATTTATCACTATGAGATTGTTCATCTTCATGGTGTGCCCGTGTCTATTATCTCATATCGAGTCATGCAATTTACATTGAATTTTTGCAGATAAGTGCAACGTGAGTTGGACACACATATCGAGCTCAGTACGACATTTTATCCCTAGATGGATGGGCAGTCCGAGCAAACTATTCAAATTTTGGAGGACATGTTGCTTTCCTTTTTCATTAATTTTGGAGGTTTATGGGGTTAGTTTTTTCCGTTAGCAAAGTTCGCCTACAACATCAGTTATCAATAGAGTATCCAGAAGGATCCTTATGTGGCCTTATATAGCATGCGATGTCGTTCTCCAATTGGTTGGTTTGCGCCTGGGAAGGCTAGGTTGTTCAGCACTGATTTGTCTATGATGCTTTGGATAAGGTGAAGTTGATTCTAGAGCGGCTTCGTACATCACAGTCTAGGAACAAGAGGTATGCTGACAGGATGGCCCGTGACATTGCATATATGGTAGGTGAAAATGTGATGACCCAAAAGTTCATCTTACGTAATTTAAGCTATATCTGTGTTCCGAGGCTCCGAGAGTCTCCATTAGTCTCACGTCGATATTCGTGCATAGCCCGGGCGTGTAGCCGGGAAGCTATTATGTGAAAATTGGATAAAAATGAGTTTTGATAATTAATAAATGAATATAGTTGACTTTGGTCAACATTTCTGGTAAACGGACCCGGACCCGTGATTCGACAGTCCCGGAGGGTCCGTAGGAAAATATGGGACTTGGGAATATTCCCGGAATTGAATTCCGAGGTCCCAAGCTCGAGAAATGAATTTTTAAAGAAAATTGTTTTCTGAAAATAATAAAGGATTTTGAAAATGAATAATTATGTGAAAACCGTGTTGCCGGGCCCGTATTATGGTTCCGGAGCCCGGAACAGGTTTATTATATGTTATGTGACTTATCTGTGAAATTTGGTGTAAAACGGACTTGAAATGACGTGATTCGGATTAAAAATGGGAAATTTAGAAGTTTATGAAGTTTAAGAAATTTCTAAGAGTTTTGAGGTTTAATTCCGTGTTTTTGATGATATTTTGATGATTTAAAAGCTTGAACAAGTCCGTAGGATGTATTGGGAGACGTGTGTGTTTTTGGTTTTGAGACCCGAGAGCTCGGGTGAGTTTCGGGTGGCTAACGGGATAGTTTCAAGTTAGAAAATTTGGTGTAGGCTCAGTTTTCTGGTGTCTGGTGCGGGCTTCAGTGTGATCGCACACGAAGCCTTGCGATCGCATAGGCTTAAGGGGAGGGGTGGTCAGATTGCTCTATGCGATCGCATCACCCTATCCGAGATCGCATAGAGGGGCAGTGTACCTGGGTGGGGGTTGGGTAGTTGTTCACTGCGATCGCATAACCCTGTCCGCGATCGCATAGTGTATTAAGTGGGTAAGGGTAGCTGGAGGAAAATACTTAGTGCGATTGCATACATAGACCCGCGATCGCAGAGCTTGTCAGTCACTCCTCTATGCGATCTCATTCCTGCTTCCACGGTCGCATAGGCTAATTTTGCCCAGCTATTTTATTAACTCCAAAACAGATTTCATTACGGGAATTCTTCAAAATTCAGCCTCTCCTCCATCCCCAACCTCCATTAGCGAGCCTNTTTTGGGATTTTTGGGTGATTCAACCCCAATTTGGGGTCGAATCTTAAAACAAATTGTATATTCTTAACCGTGGGGATATGGGTGATCGGGTTTTGGTCCGAACCTCGAGTTTCGACGACGTGTGCCCGGGGTCAAATTTTGGAAGAATGATTAGAAATGGATAATTAGACTATGGGTTTGAGATATTGAGTCATTATTGATAT
>ML282319.1:0-16715 GCA_005239495.1 Nicotiana undulata | reverse complement strand
AGAGAATCTCCCACAGGAGTAGAAACATATACGGGGGAACTCAAAGAATCCCGAGGTATCCCCAAATGAGAGACGAAATAAGATGATACATATGAATATGTGGAACCTGGATCGAATAATACTGATGCATCCCTATGACAAACGGGAACAATACCTGTGATAACCGAGTCTGAAGCAATGTCCTCGGATCGAGCTGGAAGGGCATAGTATCTGGCCTGACCTCCCCCTCTAGGGCGACCTCGACCTCCCCGACCTCCACCTCGAGCTGCCTGAGATGGTGAGGTGGCAGCTGAGACTGGAAGTATAGCTGGGGGACCTGGTGGCAGACGTGGAACCTGATAAATCTCTGGTGGTGCACCCCTCCTAACTCTGGGGCAATCCCTCATCATATGGCGAGGGTCACCACATCCAAAACAACCCCTCTGAGGACGATGCTATGACTGACTCTGAACTGGCCTGCTAGACTGGCCCGTGATAGCACCTCGGGCAGGAGGCGCCTGAGAGACTGGTGGTGCATAATAAGGCTCCCGAGGTCTAGGAGGTGCTGGAATACCACTGGCTGCTGGAAGAGATGAATGTACCAGGCGACTCACAAAACCCCTACCATAGTGTGCTGCTGGTGCACGAGCTCCTGAGAAATGACCCGTCTCTCGAGACCTCTTGGCCTCTCTCTCCTCTCTGTCCCAGGTGAACATACTCTCAATTCTCCTAGCAATACTCACGGCCTGCTAGTAAGTGATATCAGTCTCCAACTCCCTGGCCATACTGGTACGAACGCTAGGATGGAGTCCCTCAATAAAACGACGAACTCTCTCTCTGACAGTAGATACCAAAGCTGATGCATGTCGTGCCAAGTCACTGAACCGGACCGCATATTCTGACACGGTCATAGTACCCTGGCGTAGCTGCTCAAACTCCGCACGCCAATCATCCCTGAGACTCTGAGGGACGAACTCAAGTAGAAACATCTCTGAAAACTGAGCCCAAGTAAGTGAGACTGCCTCGTCCGGACTACTAAGCTCAAACGCACGCCACCACTGATAGGCTGCTCCTCTCAGCTGAAAAATAGTGAAAGAGACCCCACTCGTCTCCACAATACCCATGGTACGAAGGATGCAATGACACTCCTCAAGAAAACCCAGAGCGTCATCTGAAGCTAAACCGCTGAACGCAGGTGGGTGGTACTTCTTGTACCTCTCAAGACGGAGCTACTCAGACTGAGATGCAGCTGCTCTGGCCTCAGACTGAACTGGAGCTACTGGAGGCATAGGAATATACTCTGGGACCTGCCCCATGTGAACCCTCTGCTCAGGAGTATGGGCTGCGGGAGTCTGTGCCCCTCCCTCGGCCTGGGGTGTAGCTGGGGCTAGCGGAAGTAGTCCCGCATGCGACAGAGCACTGAAATCACTCATGAACTGGGCCAAAGTCTCCTGGAGGGCTGGAGTGATAGTAGGGACCTTCGGTTCCCCTCCAACTGCAGCTGCTGGGGGATCCTCCGTCACTGCCCTAACTGGTGCTCAGGCAACACCGCGTGCTCGTCTCCTGCCCCGACCCCTGCCTTTAGTGGCTCTGGCTGGGGGCTCGGGTGCATGATCGTCGGTACGTCCGGTGCGAGTGCGAACCATCTGTAAGAAAGAATAGAATAGAGTTTAAGAATTTTGGTAGTGATAATCAGCACGAGAAGGGATTTCAAGAAGTATGATCTTTCCTAATAGTTACATAGCCTCTCGAAGATAAGTACGGACGTCTCCGCGCCGATTCGCGAGACTCTAATAAATCGGCTTGTGATGTTGTGACTCCTATGAACCTAGACGCTCTGATACCAACTTGTCACGACCCAATTCTCCCTCCGACTGGGTCTCGTGACGGGACCTAGTCTAGACGACTAGGTAAGTCTATACCTTAAGCGAAATTTAGATAAAACGGGAAAAAAATAACAGTAAGTAAAATAATTCATAATAAAGTCGACGCCGCTCGGCATAAACAGTTACTTTACCCAGAACCCGGAATATCACCATACATCACAAGCTACTCTACTGCTCAATATACACAATTGGAAAAGAGAAGACTGTATAGTTTCATCTACAAGTACTACGACTTCAAGATAGGAAGGGGACTCGGAATCTGCGGACGCTGCAGATTATAACTCGAGTCTCCTGATACTGCTGCTGCTGACTAGCTGAGCTACCGCGTGCTAGGACCTGGATCTGCACAAGGGAAAAACATGCGTAGAAGGGCGTGGGTACTCCATATTTGGTACCCAGTAAGTGCCAAGCCTAACCCCAGTCAAGTAGTGACGAGGTCAGGTTGAGGCTCTACTGAGGTTGCAATTCAAAATAAGACAGATATATTTAACAGTTAAGTAGACAGTAATAATTAACGGCAATTCAAAGAAGGATCAGAAGAAAGAGTAATGAATCTCCTGTTCGGCACAACATATAACTCAGGTGATAATCGTGCAATGCAATCCATGACGAAAGCTCCCGGATCTCGGTCCGTAGTCCCAATTTAAATATGCAATGCAGTATAGGGGGAAAGCTCCCGGATCTCGGTCCGTAGTCCCAATTTAAATATGCAATGCAGTAGGGGGGGGGGAATCATTAGTAAATACGGGTAAAGTACTTAGACTTTGTTCAAACAGTAGTAACGAGAGAAAAATCAAGTAAAATCAGCGGTTATGATAAAATATTAAATTTTTGTTCAGCTCAATCAAGGGCAGTAATAATAGAATTGAAATTTAGGCAGGTTATAGAAAAAAACTATGGAATTTCCGTGAAAATGTCCCATATACGCGCTCGTCACCTCATGTACACGGGGTTTTTATTTTTATTGTAAAAACCAGTCAAAATATCTAAAGGAAATTCCCCAACACAGAGTTAGGCAAGCCACTTACCTCGACTGTGCAAATCAATTAGTGATCACGCTCTTGCCACGAGTATCCAACTCCGGGTGGCCCAAATCTATTCAATTCGATGGTATAATGTAAATATAAATTCAAGAAATCAGAGTAACTAATGAATTCGGAACTAATACGCGAATTTAGAAAAATTGCCCAAAACGCCCCTCGAACCCATATCTCGGAATCAGGAAAATTTTATATTTTCTGAACCCTTGTTATCTCACGAGTCTAACCATATGAAAATATCTCAAATCGGAAGTCAATTACCCAATAAAAACCCCAAAATTAGGTCTAAGAAGTTTCTTCCATTTCCCCCCAATCTTAACTCAAAATCATGAATTTAAGGGTGGGGTTTAAGATTAGGAACGCGGAAATTAACCTATGGTGGTAGAAAATCACTTACCTCGATTACCAAGGTGAAAATCCCCTCAAAGATTGCCTCTCCCGAGCTCCCCAAACTCAAAAATGGTGAAAATAGGCTTTGGGTTCGAAATGGGGCTTTTATCATTCTGCCCAGGCATTGTACTATGCGATCGCGGGGCCCCAGTCGCGATCGCGGAGAGTAAAAATCCCACGCATCAAAATAACACTATGCGATCGCGTACAGTGACCTGCGATCACGTACCCTCACTCCCCAAGACCTATGCGATCACGGAAATGGCCACGCGACCGCGTAGAGTCATCAGTAACTAACCCCTCAAGCTTGAAACCCTATGCGATCGCGACCTGTTGAATGCGATCGCGGAGACCAAAATTAGAAAGATCTGTGATCGCAGACCATACCTTGCGACTGCAGAGAACAAACTCGAGGCTTCCATGATTTACCCTCTGCGATCGCGGCTAATGCCCTGCGATCGCAGTGAACCAGAAACTGCTGGTGTAAAACCAGCAAACCAACAATGGGTTAAGGCCAAGATGTGTCCGTTTGAACACCCGAAACCCACCCGAGGCCCCCGGGACCTCAACCAAAACCACCAACTAGTCAAAATACCTTATTCGAACTTGGTTGAGCCTTAAAAACACGCTCCATAACATCAAAATCATCAAATAAGCATAGATTCAAGCCTAAGAACTTAGGAATTTTCAAGAATTCACCTCCGACGCCGAACCACGTCTAAACTCGTCCGAATGACCTCAAATTTTGCACACAGGTCATGAATGACATTCCGGACCTGCTGTCGCTTTTGGAATTCCATTCTGATTCCGATATCAAAATCTCACCTATCGGCCGAAATCGCCAAAATTCTAACTTTCGCTAATTCAAGCCTAAATCTACGTCTGGCCTCAAAATCATATTCCGAAAATGTTCCCAACCCCGAAATCACTCAACGGAGCTAATGGAGTTGACATATTTCCATTTCGGATCCGTCTTCACATAGCTCCCGCTCCGGCCCAATTTCTAAGGTTAAAGCTCACCTTAAAGGACTATATGTCCAAAAACACTCCAATTTCCATCACTCAACGTTCCGAATCGTTCCATTAACCTAATAAGACATGGGAGGAATAGTTATCAGGGGATTGAGGCGCTAACTCTCCAAAACAACCGGCCAGGTCGTTACAAATATTTATAAATATAAACATGAATATGAATAATAGTTGCGCTATTTATTTACTCATATAAATTATCGTGTTGCTATTAGAACTGATATTGGTAGAAGTGATAATGAATGTGATTACCTTATTTTTACCAGTCATTGGATTGATGAAGATTGGATAATGCAAAAGCACATTATTGCTTATAGAATAATTAATTCACGTCACACAGGACTGTTTATTTCTAGCACGGTTACATATATTTGTAGATATTTTTGCATTAGTAATAAAATAATGTAAGTTTCAATGGATAATGCTACTAGTAAAACAAATGTAGTAGCCTTTCTTACCACTACACTAAGTCCTGCATTTAGTAATATTTTTCATGCTAGATATATTTGTCATATCTACCATTTAATTGTGGGTGATGGTACGAGAATTTTAAATGTTAAAATTGAAAAGGTTAAAATGGCTCTTAACTGGCTTTTTTATTCAATCCCTAGAAGTAGACTTAAAGAATATTGTAAAAGATGCGATGAATTTGGCCTAAGAGAAAGAAAGGTTCCTAAACCTTGTCCAACTAGATGGAATTACATGTATGAAAGTTTAGTTGTTGTATATGAATATAGAAATCCCATAAACTCAACGTTAATGCTCATGTAAGTGATGATGATGCAAACCTTACAAATGCGGATTGGGGTAATGTTAAAATGCTTGTAGATTTTTTAGAAAAATTTCATATTGCTACAAATGAATTTTCTGGGTGATATTATCCTACTATTTCTAACTGCTTAGTTTATATTGCAGAACTTGCAAATTTTTTTGATCATTTTTAGAGGGTGGGGTAATTTATAAACCTGCTATTGATTCTACGAGAAAAAAGTTATTTTTTTTCCGATTCCCCCTATTTATGGTGTTGCTGGCTTGTTAAATCCTACTATGAATTAGGAGGTCCTCGATTTTGGTATGAAACTGTTTATAATGGTTTATCACTTGAAGATGAGGAGTTGTCTAAACTTCCGGACGCAATAGCCTCAATTAAAATAAATGCTCAAACTATTTATAATGCTTATAAAGTTGAATTAGATCATGCTAGACTAAATGTTCCAACTCCTTCTTCTTCTGATTCTCAATCATCTAAAAGAACTGCGGGAGTAAGAGAACATAGTGCTTGGGCGGGGTTCAAGGGTTCTAGTACTTGTGATTTTTCACAACTAAATGAGCTTGAAGTTTATTTGTCACAGAGAATTGAGGAAGTCAATCCCGACGGCTCCTTTGATATTTTGCAATGGTGGAAGGACAAAGAATAACACTTTCCGATTTTTTCAAGGATGGCCCGAGATATTTTAACTATTCAAGCTTCAACAATGGCATCAGAGAGCTCTTTTAGTCAAGTAAGACTTCAACTCGGTGATTGTAGAGCGTCTATGAGGGAGAGCTTAGAAAAATCAGTACTTTTTAGAGATTGGATCCGTTCGAAAAGAAGAAATTTTAGACTTGCTGAATCACAACCAGAGGTAGACGAATCTTACGAAGAAATGCTAACAGAACTTGCGGAGGATGCTGCTTCGCCCGGAAGAGGTGATGATCAAGCTTATTTTCCGCCACCATCAACGAAAATTCCTCCGAACTTTGAAGAATTTATGAAATTTGTAAAAGATACCATATAACTTGTATGAACAAAAATTAGTATGTAACTATGTATTATGAAACTTCTATTTTGGCACATCTTGATTAATTTATTTTTCTTCTCAATGGTGGTATAATTCTATTATATAATTTCCTAGGAATTGCCTTAGATATTTTTATTACCATTTTTTTCTCTAACTTCTATAAAGTTTTAAAAAGATAAAAAATATCTGTTAGGCTCACTTAGGCCTAGGACCGACCCACTTAGTCCGAGACCATTTGTTCGTGGGCCCGGTCCCGGGCCGGTTCCTACAAAAAGCCCACCAGGACTGGACCGCGAAGCCCGCATAATTTGGGACCGGCTTGGGACCGAGACCGGCCCACTTAAGACTGGCCCACTTTGCCCACTTAGGCTCGGTCCCCGCCCACATGCAACCCTTAATCGAACTGTTAAGGTATGAAGTATAGGGAAACGTGAAATCAATAATTGACATAAATCAAATTACTTATAATTTCTGTTTTAGAAGTTGATTACCTATTTGTATCTTTTTTTTGTTCTCATTTTTCTTCAACAATAATATATTAAACTATTATGTGGGACTCTAAAGTGGTGTCCCGTCATGCCTTTATGAGAACGAGCCGTGTTATTTTTTTGAATTTTTATACGGAAAAATTTCATAATATAACCATTTGTTAGATTCATTTTCAATTTTCATGATATACTTAAGTATTGAAATCACATTAAATATTCCAAAAGAGTTACACTCTATACCTCCAAATCTTTTCGTACGTTCTGAAACATCCCACAATATTCAAATTTAAAATACAATATCCAAATTAAAGACACCATATTATTCTAGTGAAGAATATAATGCTAAAACCAAACATACCACACTATTCTAATTTGAAATGCAATCCAAACTGAATATACCACAATATTCTAATTTTGAATAAAATATTCGTACTAAGCATACCTGTAACGACCCAAGCCCCGGCGCCCCGTTCCCCTATCTGATGATTCTCGTATGTCTATTTATTGTTATGTGACTTGCGGGATAGCTGGTTTGGTTTCGGGTAGGTTTTGGATTGAATTGGAACAATTAGTTCCTAGTTTGGAAGCTTAAGAGTGTTGACCAAGTTTGGCTTTTGTGTATTTGACCTCGGATCTGAGTTTTCATAGTTCTATTAGGTCCAGATGGTGATTTTGGACTTAAGCGTATGCCTGAATTTGGATTCGAAGGTTCCTAGGTTGATTTGGCTCTTATTGGCGAAAGTTGGCAATTAGGTTTTGAAGTTCATAGGTTTGAACCATAGTTAATTTTGTGGTTATCAGTGTCCGTTTGCGATTTCGAGCCTTGTAATAGGTTCGTATGGTGATTTTATGACTTGTGTGTAATATTTGTGGTCATTCCGAGTTGTTTAGGCATGTTAGGCATAACTTTGGAATTCAGAAATTTAGATTAATTTATTAAGATTGAATTGAGGTACGATTAGTTGTTTTGATGTTATTTTATGTTAATTGAGGCCTCGAGTAGGTCCGTGTTATATTTTGAGATTGGTTGTTATAAATGGACGGGGTCTTAGAGGCATCAAGTATGTTTCGGATGAGTTTCGGGCCATTTCATTCATGTTTGGAGTTGCTAATTTTCTAGTCTCTGGTGTTTATCGTGATCGTGGATGTGGTATCGCAATCGCGGAGTGTATTTGGTGGCTGGAAGTCTTTTCTTCATCGCATTCGCGGTGTGGATGTCGCGATCGCGGACCTTGGGGAGCTGAAGCTTTGCATTTGCGATGGTTGGGTTGCGATCACGTATGGTGCCAGGCTTGGGAGATCAAGCGGTTTGGTCTTTGCGTTCGCGTAGGCTTTGGTGATTGATGAATTGTGATTGCGTCCCACTGGTCACGTTCGCATCTTCTAGAGGCAGCTAATGACTTGTGCTTCGCGATAGCGAAGTATGTCCCGCGATCACGAAGGGAACCTCTCGGCAGGCTTAAATATTCTATTTCGAGGGTTTGAGTTATTTTATCATATTTTGAGATTGAGATCTCTCATTTAGGTAATGTTTGAGGGGATTTTCACGTTTTGGATTAGGGTAAGTATTTTTGACTCAGATTTTGATTATTACTCATGATTTTATCCTTGATTTTAGCATTTTATTGATGAATCTAAGTGAGGAAATTGAGTATTTTGGCAAAACTTTTTCTAGAATGAAAAATAAGGATTTGAACCCGATTCGGATTCGGATTTGGATGAAAATTGTATGGTTGTGCTCGTATTTGAATGAGCGTTCAAAATTTATACTTTTTCTCGTATTTTGGGAGGCGTGCTCGGGTTGACTTTCTAATTTTTGATAAAGATCAAAGCTTTATTAATTGGAATCGATTTTTATAGTTGTGTTTGATATTATTAAGTTATTTTCTTGCTACATTGGATCCGTTTAGAGTCCGATTCGAGAGGCTTTCTAGAGTATTGATTTGGCTTGTTTGAAGTAAGTATCTTGCCTATCCTTGTTGTCACACCTCCTTTTCACCCCGGGTGAGGGTGGATAAGGGAGTTTTTCCAATTAAAGTGACAATAATCGAAACGGGATTATTTTCAAATTCAGAGTCGCCACTTGGAATAATTTATGGTGTTCCAAGTCACCGGTTTAAAATCCCGAATCGAGGAAAAATTGACTCTATTTTATAGTCCACGAACACAGAAATCCGGGTAAGGAATTCTGTTAACCTGGGAGAAGGTGTCAGGCACTCCCGAATTTCGTGGTTCTAGCACGGTCGCTTAGTGATTCATACTTGGCTCAAATTATCTAATTACTCATTTTTAGGACCTATGTGTATTTTACCTTTTACCGCTTTTAAGAAATTATCCTGAGATGAGTTACGCGTACGTGTACTCATTTTAATTAATGCGCTAAAAATCATGTCACGCGTACGTGTACACAATTCGTCACGCTTAATTATTTAAGAAAAACTTGGCCAAAGTTGCGCGAACGCATACTTTGATTTTATTTTGAAAATCGGCACTTGAATAATGTCACGCGTACGTGTACACAATTCGTCACGCTTAATTATGTAAGAAAAACTTGGCCAAAGTTGCGCGAACGCATACTTTGATTTTATTTTGAAAATCGGCACTTGAATAATGTCACGCGTACGTGTACACAATTCGTCACGCTTATTATTAATAAGATTTTTCCGCTCAAAGTTGCGCGAACGCATTGGTGAACAATATTGATATATATATGGAGTAGTCAATAAGTTAATAATTGGAGCTCTTCTATAGACTTAACATTCTCAAAGTTGCATTCACGCAATTGATAGCTAATTCATTGCAACGGAGCATTCATAATTTATTACTAAAATTATACAGTTATGTCAACATTCTTCAAGTCTACTAATATGATAATGAAACAATAAAATAACACTGTCGGATTAAGTTACTGATGCTTCCGTACAACAACCCAAACATACACTTCAGCAATTAAACAAACCAATAATACCTATCAAACAAATGTAATAGAACAGATGACACATAAACAATTTCCAACAGTTCTTAATCCCAAACAAATCTGCAAATTCATATGATTTGTCAAATAGCAGTACCTGGACAGTAGTGAAACGACAAAAAATGGACCAAGTGAAGGTGAAGAAGAGCTGGTACAGAACTTGGGTACATGGAATCAACAAAACCCGGAACCGCGAACCTGACCGGAAAAACTCGAGTAGAACACCTTAGATCACGAATCCGCCAGAAAGGAATCTGCCCGTTTTTGTGTTTTTCTCTTCAAGTCGAAAGATAGAGAGGGAAGAATCGCTGGCCGCCGGTGATGAAGTCCAGCGACAGCGCTGGCTGCCGGAAACCGCCGGTGAGGATCGAGAGAGGAGGCCGGCAGTTGTGTGTCTTGTGGCAGATGGTGGGTGGGTTAGAGGGACGGCGGCGAGGGAGGGGACGGCGGCGGCAGTGGGGTGGTTGTCGTGGGTGTCAAGATTGTGTGGTCCCTTTTTTTTTTGTCTGTTTTCTCTTTAAGAAGAATGGGTCTTCGAGTCTTTTTGAAGAAGAGGGTAGGGTTAGGGTGTAAGGATTTTAGTAAATTGGGTTGGGCTCCTTCTTGTTGGGTCCTAATTTTGGGCCTAAGAAACACTAAAAAATGAAATGTATTTATAAGAATAAAACTTACTCTTAATCAACTAAAATACACTACTAAAATAAAACTAAATGTTAAAAGTGAAACTATTTTTGTAATTTTTATTTTTGTGATAAAATAAGGTAAAAATAGTCAAAACGAGTCAAAATAGTGATATGAAACCTAAACTAAATATTAAACGCTAAAATGTATAAAATATCTGGGAGGGTAAAAAATCACGCGTCTACAGCTGCCCCTCTTTGACTGGAAACATGAAGAGTTTTCAGACAAAGAACGACGAGACAAGTTATTTTTGACCCGACACTTATTTAGAGAGACCTAAAACTAACAGAAGAGAATGTGACCGAGCCCTGGTATCTGAGCTGCCTACATATCCTTGGCTATAAAGGAATCTGGCCACGTGTAGTTCAAAGGTAGGCAGAGTGATGGAGGAGGATACCGAGATGGAGTGTCGAGTGAGGTGTCATTCCGTCGAGGGTTCCGTTATGAGGTCCCGTTATTACATCAAAATCAAACATGAAAAAAGACTAACTATGCCTATCAGCTATGAGTTACAAGATTCCTATCTATAAGTCTTCTGAAGCTTGATCTTGAGTCTTGAATGGTTTTCATTCAGACTCTAGATTTGAACCTTGACGCTTGCTAGCTGCAGGTGCTACTTCAATCTTTTTTTTTTTTTGGTTTTTTTTCTTCTTTCATCCTAGATTAAGACTACTTCTGCTGGTCATCTATTGTCGACTCGCATCCTTGTCGCGAGATTCTGCTACTTCTAACCTGAATTGAATTCTGAAATGACTTTCCTTGTTCTCTAGGTGGGCGCCTACTACTGACTTGAACTTTGAAAAAAACTTTGAAATGAATTCCCTCATTCTCCAGGTGGGCGCCTGATGACTTAACTTGAAATAAATTCCCTCGTTCTCCAGGTGGGCGCCTGCTATTGACTTGAACTTTGAAAAAAACTTTGAAATGAATTCCCTCATTCTCCAGGCGGGCGCTTGATTGCCAAAACTTGAAACTGTATTCCCTTGTTCTCCAGGTGGGCGCCTGATTGCCAAAACTTGAATTGTATTCCCTTGTTCTCCAGGTGGGCGCCTGATTGCCGAAACTTGAAACTGTATTCCCTTGTTTTCCAGGTGGGCGCCTGATTGCCGAAACTTGGATTGTATTCCCTTGTTCTCCAGGTGGGCGTCTGATTGCCGAAACTTGGATTGTATTCCCTTGTTCTCCAGGTGGGCTCCTGATTTCCACAACTTGAAACTGTATTCCCTTGTTCTCCAGGTGGGTGCCTGATTACAAAAACTTGAACTTTATTCCCTTATTCTCCAGGTGGGCGCCTGATTGCCAAAACTTTAAACTGTATTCCCTTGTTCTCCAGGTGGGCGCCTGATTGCCAAACTTGAAACTGTACTCCCTTGTTCTCCAGGTGGGCGCCTGATTGCCAAACTTGAACTGTACTCCCTTGTTCTCCAGGTGGGTGCCTGATTGCCAAAACTTGAAACTGTATTGCCTTGTTCTCCAGGTGGGCGCCTGATTGCCGAAACTTGGATTGTATTCACTTGTTCTCCAGGTGGGCGCCTGATTTCCACAACTTAAAACGGTATTCCCTTGTTCTCCAGGTGGGTGCCTGATTACAACATACAGACAAACAAAGAAACTTTCTGCCCCAGTTTGGTATCTGGGCACACCTGTGAATGTTAATCGAATCATGTTACCCAAAATCTCTAAGAATTTAAACTAAATCCCATTATCCAGGAGGGTCCTGAAAATTTCAAATTGGATCTCATCTTAAGAATGAAAACTTTAAAGCCAACTATATTTATTCAAAGTAGAGCCTATGCTAGATCTTGTTACTCATGGATGTTTTGAATTTTAACTAAGTCCCATTGTACAGGAGGGTCCTGAGAACTTCAAATTAAATCTCATTATCCAGGCGGGTCCTGAGAACTTGAAAACTAAATCCCTTTATCCAGGAGGGTCCCGAGAGCTTAAAATTAATCCTTGAAAATTTGAAATCAAATCCCATTATCCAGGAGGGTCCTGAGAACTTAGAATGTACTTACCTGAGCCAGGCTCTCTTCCTGGAGGATCTCTGTAGAAAGAACAAAATTCCTTGCCCCTGAATCATGCTTTCCTCATGGAGGGTCCCTGCAAACGAGAAAAATTTTCTGGCCCCTGTTTCAATCAAAGAAAACTTTATCAGTTTGAAAAATGTGGTGGTTAGTTTGTGGAATTATTGCTGAGGATGGCCTTCCCACTGCCGCGCTTTGTTCTAACTGGCTGCTTTGAATTTGGCCAAGAATTTGTTTGACTTTCTGGCTGAATTTCAATAATATGACCTTTAAAGACCCGAATGACCTTTGCTCAAACCGTTGTTTTACATTTCTGTCCTTCCCATTTGAACCTCTGCATCTTCCACAACATTCACAAACCACTCGACCACTTGAACTTTCACTAACACCTTATTTCCATTTTTTGCATTGTGCTATTTCTGGTATGCTTTGGCCGCACTTTGCTTCGTGCAATTTCGGAAGCTGGTAGTAAGCTTTGGAATCCTTCTTTTACTTGCTTAAACACTGCTGACATTGGTAAAGCCTTAAAGAAAATAATCCCAAAAGAAATGAAATGCAATGACTTGGAGAATTAGGAATAAAGAAGAAAATTCGAAACATGATGACTTATTTGTGGGAGAAAAAGGAAAAGAGACTTATCTGGGTGAGGCAACTGGAACTAATGATCATGACATGCATTTCGGATTAATCAGCCCAGCCTGTTCAACCAATCAACTTTCAGTTGTCATATCTCATGCCCGGGACCTCCATAACCCAATCTCTTCGCCAAGTCGCTGACCTTGCTCGGTTTGCGGTGCCCTGAAGGGTTTTCACCAACAGACCTCTCTCATATGTTCATCTCTCAAATCACTGTCGCCCTACGGTGCCCGTGAAGGTTTTCACCGATAAGACTCTCTCATTTTAGTTTCTCTCAACTAACCATCGCCTTACGGTGCCCGTGAAGGTTTTCACCAATAAGACTCTCTCATTTTAATTTCTCTCAGCTTACCATCGCCTTACGGTGCCCCTGAGGGTTTTCACCAATAAGACTTTCTCATTTATTTTTCTTCCTTTGTACGGCACGGAGTGTTGCCCCTGGTGTGAATCATATCTCTGCCTCGCTTGACTTGGCACTCTCAAACATCGGTCGGAAGGTCTTTCTTTGGACTGTAATGCAGGCTTTTGGATGGGGTTAGAAAGAAAGGATAAAGGCTCAAAACAAATTGAGTGGGTTCACGATTACAACTCTTGGAATCATATCTTTTATATAGCCACAACTTCTGCCCCAGTTTCTTTGTCTAGGGGCTTTTGAATTTTTATTTGGACGGGACCGAACCGTGAGGCTGCCTACGTATCCTTAAAAGGAATCAGGTCGAACGTAGTTCATGTATAGTAGTTGATTTGTTGTTGTTACTTTCCTCTTTTTCTCTTCTTTCTCTTTTTCTTTTTTCTATTTTTTTTCACTTTTTTCATTCTTTCTTCTTTCTTTTATTTTTCTCTTTTTTTTCTTTTCTTCTTTTCCTTCTTTATTTAACTTTGTGTCCGTGTTCCTGAACTTTGATACTGATTCCAAAAGAGGGGTATGAAAGAAAATAAATAAGGCTCAAAGGGGTAACAAAGGGTGAAGTGTTTAGATAGCAGAATAAAATGCTTTCGTCATTCCAATCTTCAAACATGCCAAGTACAAACAAACTCAATTTAAACCGGAGAAATCATACATAATATCTTTTGACTACATCAGAATTGATGGCCATATCTACACATTTGCCTTCTGTATCTATTAAATACAAAGCACCATTGGACAACACTCTCGTTACTATGAACGACCCTTGCCAATTTGAGGCGAACTTGCCTTTTGCTTCAACCTGATGTGGAAGAATGCATTTCAACACTGACTGATCTACGACAAACTGTTTGAGAGACACTCCCTTGTTGTATGCTCTCATCAACCTCTTGATTTCCCAGACTAATCGCCTCAGTTTCACACAATTCAAGCTCCAGGTTATCTTAGACTGCGTAAACCTTTACTTGTTTCCTTAAATGCATCCTTTATCACATTCAAAACCGTGTTTCATTATTCCATGATTAGATTTGTAACGACCCAGCCGGTTGTTTTGTGTGTTGGGACTCTGGTCCCGTGAATGACTCTTTCCATAGCGGCTACCCGTGCCTTATGACTTGTGTGGGCAGGTAGTTCGAGATTCAGAAGTGATTTGGCCAGTTCAGGAACACTTGATTCCTGAAGGCTAGCCTATTTGGCTAATTTTGGTTCCGAGCAGCATTTTGAGCAAACGACCTCGGAATCGAGTTCTAATAGCTCCAGCAGCTCCAGATGATGATTTCGGACTTGAGCGTATGTTCGCCTCGGGTTTCTGATGACCCGAGAGTATTTCGGCACCTGAATTGGAATTCAGAATTTCATAAAATTTAGAGTTCAGCCTGGAATTGGACCTCATGATATCATGGTCCGAATGGAATTTCGGAACTAGCAATAGTTCCGTATAATCATTTATGACTTGTCCGCAAAATTTGGGGTCATTCCGAGCAGTATAGACCCGTTCGGTGTATTGGAGAGCCATTTGAATTTTCTTGAAAACTTAAGTTTGAAACTAAGGGGTTCTGGAGAGTGATTTCTAGTTTGGATGATGTTTTGAGTGTTCCGAGGGCTCAAGCGAGTCCGTCTTATGATTTGGGACTTGTTAGTATAATTTGTCGAGGGCTCGGGTGGGCCCAAGGGTCTCCCGGACCCCAAGCGGGGTAAAAAACCAACAAATTCATAGCTGGTGGGAATTTTCTGGTGTGACCGCACCTGCGGTCCATGAGCCGCAGGCGCGAGGCTCGCACCAGCAGCCAATCCCTCGCAGGCGCGGCTTCTTCCGCAGGAGCAGCCTTTCTTCCGCAGGAGCGGCTCCGCAGGAGCAGACCAGGCTTCGTAGGCGCGACCTCCCAGGGCCCAGGCCTTTGTCGCAGGAGCGGCCTTCTTCTCATAGGCGCGGCTCTGCAGGAGCGGACAAAAGACGCAGGCGCGACCCCCCAGGGCCCATGCCAAATCGCAGGCACGACCCCTTTTTCGCAGGTGCGAGTCCGCACTTGCGATCCAAGGGTCGCAGGGGCGGAAACTGCTGACCAGTCCTATAAAAAGCCCCATTTCGTGAATTTTCTTCCCAAACACAATTTTTCCTCCATTGTTGCACACCCCAAGAGCTCCAGAGCAGTGATTTCGGCCTAATTACTCAGGCAAGTAATTCTTTGGCTTCCCGCATGTTCATTACTTCAATTCTTGAAGAATTCCACTTCCATAATCCATGAAAATTCATAAAAATCCATGGAAAGGCTTGGGAAAAATAGAGGGTTTTGAGAAAAATTTAATTTCTGATTTTTGGGCCATTATAGGATGATTAATTGAGTTAATCTTGATCCTTAGGCGACGTATAGCGCATTTCTTCAGGAATCGTAATTTTACGGACGCCGAGGCTCGAAGTTGAATATTCCAAGTACGTCAAGAATGTGTTTGATGGGAAATCTTTGATAAATCCTCCTCGATTCCTCCTAAATTGATATAATTATGTGTTTTAGGCTAGTTGCGAGCCATCGAAGGTAATTCGGAGGATTCGTGCGTCTTGTTGATTGGTCCGTTGACCGGAGGAGTACTTGTCCAGGTGAGTCTCCTTTCCAAACTTTGTAAGGGGGAAACGTCCCCTAGGCTCCTTGTTGCTAATTGTGATTGTTGAGGGGGCTGCGTACGTACCACGTGACGAGAGTCCGTACGTGGCATCTATACTGTATGTTGGGTAGCCGTAGGACCCACGAGCATGTTCTAGCTGTTTGTTTGATATTATCTGATGCTTTGTACAAGTTATTTGCCGATATATGATGAAATGGAGCTATGATAGGTTTGGGTTAAATGTACATATTATTCAGATAAGAATTATGAATTTCATTAATTAATTAATTGTGTTACTCCTGATATGATTGATAAAGAAAACGGAGTAAATGAGATAAATCTTGATCCTGAGCTATTGAGCTAAAAATGAAGGTGAATGTAAATCCTTCCTATACTTGAATTATTCCACCATAGTGATATTATGAGAAAAGAGGATAATATGATATAAAAATCCTAGCTTTGAGTATCAAGAGAGATGCGAATATCCGATCCCGCTGAGCGTTGATGAGTCGGTACCATGGTGTTTACATATATGCATATATGTACATTCAACATTCATGCATTCATGGCCCCCGAGTCACGGGTATGATTCGTGATCGGGGAGAACTTGTATTTTCATTACTGGCCCCTGAATCACAGGTTTGATTCGTAATCAGGGTGGAATTACACTTATTTTCATCAGCCCTTGAGTCACATGTTTGATTCGTGATCAGGGAGAAATCAAACTTGTTTTTCCAGCCCCTGGGTCACAGGTTTGATTCGTGATCAGGGAAGAACTATACTACTATTTTCATCGG
>MDKH01163566.1:0-48036 GCA_005239495.1 Nicotiana undulata | reverse complement strand
CATTTCTTCATAAGCTTCGTCTATATTCGGTTGTGATTCAGCAAGTCCAAAATTTCTTCTTTCTGAACGAATCCAATCTCTGATGAGTACTGATTTTTCTAAGCTCTCCCTCATAGACGCTCTACGATCACCGATTTGAAGTCTCGCTTGGCTGAAAGCGCTCTCCGATGCCACTGTTGAAGCTTGAATACTTAAAATATCTCGAGCCATCCTTGAAAGAACCGGAAAGTGTTTTTCTTTGTCCTTCCACCATTCCAAAACATTGAAGGTGCCGTCTGGGTTCTCTGATTCAAGTCCCTGCGACAAATAAACTTGAAGCTCATTTAGTTGTGAACTATCACCAATATTATCACCTTGAGAACCCTTGAACCCCGTCCAAGAACTAAGTGCTTTTAGCCCCGCAACTCTTTTAGGAACCTGCGAGCTAGACGAGGTAGGAGTTGGAATATTTGGTCTAGCATGATCTAATGCTACTTGATAAGCATTATAAATTGTTTGAGCATTTATTTTAATTGATTCTTTTTCATCTTTAAGTGTAGCAAATTCCTCAGGTGAAAGAGGTAAAGCATTATAAATCTGAGTATACCAATAGTGAGGACCTCCTAATTTCATGGTAGGATTTAACATGGCTGCAATACCATAAAGAGGGGGGATAGGAAAAAATATTTTTTAAACTTAATTTTCATATCACTAACTAGCATATTGGTAAACTACCCCACCCTCTGAAAATTGATTAAATAATTCTGCAAGTGCTGAAATATAAACTAAACAGTTAGAAATAGTAGCATAATATTGCCCAGATAAGTCATTTGTAGCAACATGAAAATGTTCTAAAAAATCTAGAAGAATTTTAACATTAGCCCAATCTTGATTTGTAAGGTGACCATCATCATCATCATCATCACTAACACGAGCATTATACGTTGCCATTATTGGGTTTCTATACTCATATGCAACAACTAAACTTTCATACAAGTAATTCCACCTAGTGGGGCAAGGTTTAGGAACCTTTCTTTCTCTAAGGCCAAATTCATCACATTTTTTATAATATTCTCTAACTCTACTTCTACGGTTTGAATAAAAAAGCCAATGAAGAGCGAATTTAACCTTTGCAATTTCAGCATTTAAAGTTTTCAAACCATCACCGACAATTAAATGGTAAATGTGACAAATACATCTAACATGAAAAATATTACTAAATGCAGGACTTAGTGTAGTTGTAAGATAGCCTATAACATTAGTGTTACTAGAAGCATTATCCATTGAAACTGCCATTATTTTATCTTTAATGCAAACATATCTACAAATATCATGAACTGTCTTAGCAATAAACTTACATGTGTGACTAGAAGTAATTATTCTATAAGCAATAATGCGCTTTTGCATTATCCATTCCTCATCAACCCAATGAGTGGTAACATTTAAATAATCATAGTCATTACCACTCTTACCAATATCAGTAGTAATAGAAATGCGGTTACTAATATGAGTAAATAATAGCGCAAATATTGTTCATATTCATAGTTTATATTTATAAATATCAGACTTTACGGTTGTGCGAGGCCATCCTTTATAAGTAGGATTAAAAATTCTTCTAATATAATGGACAAAGTGAGGGTTAGAGGGAAAACTATATGGTAAGCACATAACAGTAACCATTTTTGCCAATTCTTCACGATCTTTATTTGGATCGTAATATAAAATGCTATCGGTAACAGTGTTAATTCCCTTACCCGGTACTAGGGTTAACCTGAGTACCTACACTTGTCTCCTCTTGCTGGTCCCCTCTTGCTGAGCTTTCATTTGTTGAAATTTAATTTTAGTTTCAGGGTGTTTTAGTATGTGTCTACTCAAACTACCCGTACCGCCACGGTGGTCATTAAATTTATGAGACATCAACTTCCCACAAGTTTTACACTTAGCCTTATTTTGATCTCTTAATTGAGTAAAAAAATGCCAAACAAGAGATGTTTCGCTCCGTTTAGCACGTTCTCTATTAAAAGTAGGGGTTACTACAGGAGGGTCAACCGGGGCATCATTTGGATTATTATCAGTTTGGTTAACAAGAGGACTAGTAGGTGTATCATCTAAATCGGGTTGAGTTTCATCTAAATCATCATTTTCCTCATCATTTTCATCGATAGTTGGATTACCATAAAGAGAATTCATATATTCATCATTTAATTGTGAACCTGGTGTAAGATCATGTATAAACTGACTATCGGTAAATTAAAAACAAGGGTTTTCACTATCAAGAATAATAGGTGGGGGAGGACGGGTAATAGATCTACGTGGGGGAGCCGGGGGAGGAGTAGTAGCTTGCCTACTAGATTCACCAATTTTAGATTTACCCTTACCCTTACGACCAAACATGTTTTTCAAAGAAAAGTCCATATTAATTATAAGGAAAATAAATTAAACAAACAAAACTATAATATTAAAACTTAAGAGTTGGAACGAGTTTACCGAATTGACGAACAACTTCTTGAAAATTGTATAATGTTGAAGACTTGAAGACTTTGAATACTTCAATTCACCAACTTCACAATTTTTCACAATTTGCAATAATAAAGTAAGCAATAATAGAAGAAAATTAGAGAGAGATTGATGATTTTGTGAGTAAAAATGAAAAAATGAGGGGGTATTTATAGTTGAGAAAAGAGAAAAAGTGTAATTATAAAAAGTTTGGGGTTAAAACAAAGTTTGGGGGCCAAATGACTATTATTTAAACAAGCCAAACGACTATTTTAAGGGGTCGACGGCTAGAATTAAAATTCTGACCGTTGGCCATTTTTTAAACAATTTTTTTTATCGTTGGGCCCGCTTGGCCCGACCCAGGCCCGCCTGTCGGGTTCGGGCTAAACGGGCCCGGGCTCACGGGTCCAAAATCAAGAACCGGCCCCCACGGGCCTAAAGCCCCCCAAGCCCGGACCCCCCGCGGGCCGGCCCGTTTAGCCTGCGGGCCCGGTCCACATGCCAACCTTAGTTAAAAGTGAGTAATATTTTAAGTAATTTGAGATAATTCTTAATTATGTGGGTAATTGGTTGATTATTGATTAATGGGAAATTTATACAATGAATTAGTGAGTAATTAAGATTTTGGATAAGGCTTAATAAATCCTCCAAAACGTGGCAGCCCAAGAATATTGAGTTAAGTGACTATTTGATCACATTGCTAGACGGCATTTTAAGAGAATTGGGTGGCTAAGGTAAGCACTATTAAGTCGGGCCCACACCACTATAAAAGGGGACCTTTCTAAAGCCATTCAGTCATTTTTAGGAGGTTTCATACGGATCTGCTATATAATGCTTCAACAAAGACCATACTTTTCACTAGTAACGTGAATCATTTCAACAAGAATTCATCCGAGACTTCTTAGCGTAGTAGTAACGGAATTTTACGATTCTAAGGGAGCACGGTATAATCTTTCTCAAGAATATCATACGGATTTTCTCATACTTTGATTCGCCGTTACGTGTTGTCGCAGTCAACGGGTGTTAAAGGGATTGTCAAGAGAATCGGTTCAGGTATGTTAAGGCTATCCATTCTTTATTTTTGGCATGATCTATACGATACAAACGAAACTAGCAAATGCACAATTCCCATAAAATGACTCTATTCATAGAAGTATTGGAGGTAGATGTTCTTGAATTCCCATATGTCTTATTATTCTATTGTCTGTTCATGGGTCTCAGAAAATACGTAGTTGATAAAGTTTATTTCATGATATTAATCAAAGGCATAATGGTCTTATGACACTCCGAAAGATTTTATTGACGTACTTCTCATGCATTGCATTCATGTACATTGACCCATGACCAGATGATACACGTATATATGTATATTATATGTATATGGGATATGGGAAAAAGGTTACGACGTTATATACGCACCACCACCTGATCAACTGGTATACGTTGATGATTTGCCCATAGTGGCCGAGATGATATGATGGGATGCCCTCAAAGGCTTGATGATATTATGAACGCATATACCCATGCATGGTATGACATTTATACGCATATGCATGACATTATAATATTAAATGATTCACAGAGCTATTCGGATATACATGTTGAGTCTTTTACTCCATGTTTCTCTCATGTCTATTGTTTACGGATTTTCATTCCTTACATACTCGGTACATCATTTGTACTGACGTTCCTTTTGCCCGGGACGCTGCATTTCATGCCCGCAAGCCCCGATGGACAGGTTATAGCCCTCTAAGTAAGTTATCAGCTCAGCAAAAGGTGTTGGTGCGCTCCATTTGCTCCAGAGTTGCCTATTCGGTCAGTATGATTAGTACATGTATTGATTGGTATGGCGGGGCCCTGTCCCGAAATTTATGATATTATGTATTCTTAGAGGCTTGTAGACAGATGTCATGTATACAAATACTTTTATGTCCTTGTCAGCCTATGTTTTGAGCATATAAAGGATCATGCGGCCTTATAGGCTCGTACGTCATATGTCTAAGTTTGGATTACACATTAGGTCGTACAATATCGAGTATTGCTCCATGTTTTATTCTACTTATCTCACGACAGCCTCTATAGCTCATTTACCTATGATAATATGATACAGAAGATACATTACGTAGGCACTCAGTTGCGTAAGGTACCGGGTGCCCGTCGCGGCCCATCGGTTTGGGTCGTGACAGAAGTGATGCAACACAGTTTCCTTCAAGAAACTTCTTTGCAGCAGTTGGGGAAGGGATTTTGGACAATGGAGCTGCTTGTGGGAGACAGTATTTGATCAGTTACATTAACTCAATATTACCTAGAGCTTGTAAACATGGAAAAATAATTCCGATAAAGATCGTTGACCGGGTACAAACTGCACTCTCTATGCAAAGTAGAGATTTTGTTGCCGCTTAATAGTTTGAATTTAAAAAATTAAGGACACTTGGTCCTTAACATAGAGTTTAAGCACATAAATTAAGGACAGACAGTCCTTAACTTAGAGTTACAAGCACAGAAATTAAGGACAGGTAGTACTGAACTTAAAGTTACAAGTTCAAAAGTTAAGGACATGTAGTCCTGAAAAAGTTACAAGCTCAAACTAAGGACATGTAGTCCTTAACTTAGACTTACAAGCTCATAAATTAAGGACAACTAGTCCTGAACTTACAATATTAAGCTCATAAGTTGGTCCTGAACTTAGAGTTGGAAGTTCAAAAATTAAAGATACTTAGTACTTAACTTAGAGTTACAAGCACAGAAATTAAGGATATGTAGTCCTTAACTTAGAGTTACAAGTACAGAAATTAAGGACATGTACAAAAGTTAAGGACATGTAGTCATGAATTTAGAGTTACAAGTTCAAAAGTTAAAGACACGTAGTTTTAAGCTTAGACTTACAAGCTCATAAATTAAGGACAACTAGTCCTAAACTTACCGTAATAAGCTCATAAGTTAAGAACACTTGTTCTTAACTTTATGAGCAGAAAGGTATTTTCATTCGGACAGATAAAGTTTATTAAAGCAACTAAAGATTAAAAATATTTTAAACAATGGCTTAAAAAGTAAATACATTTAACTTCGCACTTCCTTGTTATTAGATTTGAGATATCCTGCCACCTTATCTTGAAGTTATCTACTTTGTCATTTACTTCTCCATTTTTTTAATCTTTTCGTTGGCCAAAACCCACTTTACCGACTGTTTGAAATGCAAAGCAATTTCGTCCGACGCTCGTAATCCCCTTTCTCACTTCACTGCGAAATCATGGCTTGTAATTACAGCTCCTTGTCGTCCTTCTCAGGAATCCCAATTTCATCTAAATCTGCATTTCCTTCTTCTTCTCGTTGTAATGTCAAGTCCAGAATCTGTTGCTCCGTCGGAGGTATAATTTCAAGCCTTTTGACTTTCTAATTGCTCCTCTTATATTTTTCGATCATTCAATGCAGCTTAGTTTCACCAGAACAACGCGTTTCTGTTTGTGATTGGTGATGTCTGTATGTGTTTTTCATTTGTTGTTTCTGAATCTTCTTCTTATATCATTTAGTAATTTCTATTAGTTTAAGCTTATCATGTTATACCTTTGTCCGGATTTTGGCTAAGTTAGGGCTTGTGTTATGATGATGGGACATGCTTTTGGAAATTCGTCAAAATGGTGCAGCGGATTGCTATAACTTGGTTATGATCGATTAACTGAAGCTGAAGAAAACCTATTTGTTTTTTAGGTATAAACTAACTACTTACATACCTAGCAATTCTTCAAATACGTTATTTTCCTCCATCTCTTTAAACATAGTGCTATCTTCCCCTTTTTGGTCGTCCTTGGAAACAGATTTATTTAGGCTCTTGCTTTTTGTTTAGCAGAAACTTTGGCGACTAAGAAATATTTTGAAGTAGCCTGAGATGGTTTGTCAAAGTCTTAGGTTTACATCCAAATGCTGATAATTGGAAGGGCTAAAATGGGACTGTGTAAGAAAATTCACTTGGGGGAAGTTGTATCAGAAGAACTACAAACTCTCGCGGTCAATGTGGTCTTAGCTAATAGAATGCAAAGGATTCATATAGGCAATACCAAGTACCAACTATTTCAACTTAAGACATATATTTTGTGTTCCACTTACATTAAGTTCAGAATTTGTCAGAGGTTTTTTTAAAAGTTTGGCATGTATGGGGATAATTGTGAGATTAGAGCGCCTCTTTATGAATTCCTCGTTTGCCATAAAGACGAACAATTTAGCATTGTCATGAATGTGCCTGACTAGAGCGAAATGGTTAGCGAAGATTCATATAGCAAAGTCCTACTAGTTTGGGATTGATGTGTAGTTGATGATGAAGAAATTTTCGAAAGACTTGTTAAAATACAAAACCTACCCACCTCTCTTATACAACCAAGGAAGAATAATCGCACATGTTGAGCAAACAATGGCATAAATGAAGCTAATACAACAAAAAAAGTTGAAAAACGATGTCAAAGCTTATGCCTTCAAAATAAATAAATACTAAAAAACAACAAGTATACTTCAACAAAAGACAAATCTAATCCGGTAATTGTCCTCCACTAATTTCAAGGATACAGGGTCTCTTCGTTTAATTGTACGTGCCATTATATAGTGGTCTGTGCAAATAATATCTTATGTGGAATTAGCACAAACCATCTAATTCTTAAGATTACAAGTTTATAATATTTCAATAACAAGTCAAAACAATGGTTAGTTTGATTGGGAGAAGAGGATGAAGAATGACAGTAGAATTATGGTGATGGAAGGAGGAAAAAAAGATAACAAGAAAAGAGGAAAAATATAGAGATAATGCTACAAAAGAGATAGGTAACTGGAAAAATCACAAGGGGAAAATGGACCCGAAGGTTTATGTTAGATTAGCTACCACCTTAAAATAGGAGACCATTACAGAGTGAGTCAATGGACGAAAATGCTAAGGACAATAGTTTGAGGGAAAATTGCTAGGCGAGTTTAGGGTACTATAGTGCATTATAACCTATTCTTTAAAGATGATATACATTACACAAAGTGTTGCATACCCATCCTAATCAATAACGGAATTACTTAATAAAAAGCTAAAGCTACTTGTTCCCATATTTTTGTAGGCAATTACATCTCTAGCTTTTCAACTAGGTCGAACTTCATCAAAAAACTTTTCAACTCGGTTGGAATAACATATTAGTCAAACTCAATGAGAAATGAGCATAATTTTCATCACTGAATATTTCTCGTACTCTTTTCTACAACAAGCTAAATGAATGAGCAATGTCCTATCGTCAAACAGTGAGCTATTAAAGATAAACCTACATATCCTTTAGATTTTCCTTGTACTGAATCCGTGGCTAGTGTCTCTTGCATGCTTGTGTTGTTGGTTGGATTTGATGTGCTTATCTCTCAGGACTAGAAACCATCTAATTTTCCAAAATTTTGAATAGATTTATTGTATTTTTTACATGGTCACGTGATTGACGCTGCTCTTAATTTCCAGGAACTGTTGCTGAACCGATGGCTATAAATGCAACTGAACCTTTGTTGCTTGATGCTGTTAGGGGTAAAGAAGTAGAAAGGCCTCCTGTTTGGCTTATGAGACAAGCAGGGAGGTATATGAAGGCAGGTTTATAGTTCTGTTTTAACGTTGAGTATATCCTGAACTTCCCTGAAAGATCTTAACTGCATTCCATGCTGCAAATTTTGACTTACTCATGTTATCCGCTCTGCAAGAGATGATGTATTCTGTTAAAGATAATCTTTTGCCTAAGTGGCTTCGAATAGATAACTTAAAAATTCGTCTTTAGGAATCTGACATTATATTCTCACACCTACTAATTGATGTACCTGAGATGCATTTTCTCTGCTAATCAGCTGCTTGCATGAGAATGTAATGGCTTTATCTTTCTGCTTTGTTTGAAACTTAGGACAAAAAGGGCTGGTAAAATAGGAAAAAAATTTGGAACTTTGTGAATCATATTTGTTGGATGTTTCATTGGACTTCAAGTAGGACGACACAGTGTGCGGATCATAAGCTTGAGAAGTTTCAAAGCTCTAGTTCTGCTGCATTTGTTTTGGAATTCTATGTTAGCAGTTTTAAGGCATGATCTTCATGATTTCTTATGTGGATCTATTTTCTACACTTGCATTAGAAATTTTCAGATCATTTCATTTTCCATCTAATTACTATTAAGCATTTCTTTTGTGTAGAGTTATCAAATCCTTTGTGAGAAGCATCCATCCTTCCGTGAGAGATCAGAAAATGTAGATCTTGTGGTAGAAATTTCTCTACAGCCATGGAAAGTATTCCAGCCTGATGGGGTAAGAAACTTTATTGCTGTCCTATCTCGGCATGTGTTTGGTGTTACATTTATTGTTCGATATTTCATTATTTTTACTTTTTACCAGAGCAGTATCACCATCTTTGGGTGTTTTATCATAAGCTATCATCTTAGCTCTATTTTTTATTATTGGTTTGCTCTGAATGGTTTTCCTCATGTTGGCAGGTCATTTTGTTTTCAGATATTCTTACTCCGCTCTCTGGAATGAACATCCCTTTTGACATTATAAAGGGGAAGGGTCCTGTCATATTTGATCCACCGAGAACAGCTACTGATGTTGAGAAAGTTAGAGAATTCATTCCTGAAGAATCAGTTCCATATGTCGGAGAAGCATTAACAATTTTGCGGAAAGAGGTTTGCTCGTTGTTTGTTTTATTTTTAATATGTATGAACCTTGGAGGTTATCTGTTAAGGAGCATTTTTCTCTCTCTCTTTTTTTTTTATTTTATTTTTATTTTTATTTTTTATGTTGAAATACCAGAGGTGGAAATAAGTCGAGGGATTTTGTTAACCTCCAACGAGGAGAAGCTTATTGCTTCCTTCTGAAAATTCATGTATGATGATGTTCGAAAAAGCAGCATATGTTAGTAGTTTGAGATCTTCAAAGTAAAGGAACTTAAACTTGCAGAGCAGTGTTTTGTTTGCTAAATACTATGGACAGTTCATGTGATATATATAAACTGTGATTTGCTTAGAGTCTCTAGACAGAAAGATTCAGCATCTCTACTATCTCCTTCGGATGTCACTGTATGACATCCTTGGGCAAAATGTTATAAAATTATACTCCAAGTGTTAATACACTGTATATGGAACTTAAGATATTAATGGCTTATATTAATTATTGATAGTGGAATAAAATTAAGAATTGGTTGCACAATCAATTTGATAGAGAAAGCATCACATCACGTCAACAGCGAACTGGAATGATGCCATAAAATTGAAATAGGGGAGTAACAGAAAACTTTTGGGCTTTGCTTAAATTCAACAATGTTACAACCTGATTACTGTTACTATAACCTGTATGCTAAGCCTATGCTGATTGTGTTAGAACTTATCTTTGCTTTGCTAGGTCAATAATCAAGCGGCAGTTCTGGGTTTCGTTGGGGCACCATTTACCTTGGCATCATACGTGATTGAAGGCGGTTCCTCTAAGAACTTCACAAAAATTAAGAGATTAGCTTTTGCAGAGCCCAAGGTAATTTACTATTGCTTCTCTATGTTACTAAACCCTACTGTGACAATCATAGTTTGTTTAATTGATTGGATCATATTATGTTTTCAATCCTGATCTTTTTATTGAATCTTCCATTAATATTCCCTGGTCCTTGCTTCCTGTATTAGGACAGCACAAGCAATGTTGATGGATATTTCACATTCAGTACGATTTAATTTAGTGCAGGATCTATGTCAACCATCCATTGCTTGGAGTTTCTCTCAAACCAGTTTCAATTTTAAATTGCAGAAACCTTGATATGTAGATACTGATCCTGTTTGTTGTCACACTTCTATCTGTTGTGGAAAGAGAGGGGATAGATATTTGGAGGCTGTCATCGGTTATATGATGACTTGTGTATTCAATCGGCTACAGGAGCATTGTTTGTTCTGCTTTTTTTCTTTTCTTTCTCCTATAGAAGGTAGGGTGAGGGCTTTATCTGTTACCACCCAAAAAACAAGTCATCTTAGCTCTGTTTATTCCTTATCACAAAAAACAAGTCATCTCAGCTTGGAGTTTCTCTCAGAAACAGTTCCGATTTCGGATTGTCGAGTTCTTGATTTGTAGACATTGATCCTCTTGTTGTCACACTTATATCTGTTGAAGGAAAGGGAGGGGTAGATATTTGGAGGCTGTCATTGGTGATTTCATGACTGAATTCAATCAGTTACAGGAACGTGTTTTTCTGTTTTTTTCCTTCTCTTCCTGCTATGGAGTGCAGGGTGAGGGTTTTACCATTACCACCAAAAACAAGTCATCTTAGCCTAGTTCCTAAAGGTAGGTGATATGTTGATGTGGTCTTTTTCTTTTGGTTGTTTTCACCTGGATTTTCTATGGTTTGGCAAGCTGCCACTGAACTCCCTCAAGTTTGAGCAAGTGGCAATTCTGTTCTTATTTTGCCAAAGGACGGGCCATGTACTTTGTCACCCCTAGCAATAACCAAGTAAATGCATTAAGAAATTCATCAAGAGGAAACAGGGGAAGAATAAATGAGGAAAATCACAAAAGCACTGTCTTATGTCAATCACTCTCTTGTTAGAGAGCACTAAATATGTTATGTTATATTCTGAACCGAAGAAAAAAAGAAAAAGGCATGGAGCACGTTCTACTTTTGGGGCAAATAAGTTTTGATTCCTAGAATCTGAACTGAAAATTGTGAGGTGAGGGAAAATAGGAGGGGCAGGGAGAAATGAGAAATCTTTTTAAGCACCAAGGTTTCTTGGGCCTTAGATTTGTTTTTTATGCAAATGCGAGAAGGTAAATGAAAGGACAAGAAAAGGGAAAACTCAGAGGTGTCTAATGGAAGGAGAAAGGAGAAATGTAAATTTAAGGGAAAGCTAAGCTCAGGGCTCTTTTGTCTAATTGCGCATTGCGAGTTTTAGATGGTGAAACAAAGTCTATTGAAGATTCAGTTGGTTCATTTCCTTTCTTTTCTGCTGGAAGCCAACAACATTAACTCTAGAAATAATAAGCTGCCATAATTTTTAACCTGAGGGGCTGTATGCCATTGTTATTGATACCTGACTTTTAAAACGAAAAATAGCCTTTTCCTGTTGAAAATTTACTTAGCATGTTAAAACAACCTGCAGATCCATCCTCCGAACCCACCCTGCCCGGGAGAAAAGAAAAAGAGACATTGCTGAAACATTTGACAAATCCTGTTCTGCATTGGATCATGTGATCACCAAAATCTGGAAGTGGCATTAAATTGAAAATGGCATAAATTTTATGCATGTAAATCTCCACACCCATGATATACATGTTAGTACATGTCCTAACATGTGGTTATATCAATGAATATTTGGGTTATGATTACTACTTAAAGCAGGGTCAATCAACTCCCTGTATCAATTCTCCTTTTGAACATTTTATCACTAGCTTATGCTCTGCCAATTTATGTTGCATTGTTATCAATTGTTGTCAATATGTAGGTCCTTCATGCACTGCTTCAAAAATTTGCGACCTCAATGGCTAAGTATATCCGTTATCAAGCTGACAATGGTGCTCAAGCAGTACAGATCTTTGATTCATGGGCCACAGAGCTAAGCCCAGTCGATTTTGAAGAGTTCAGTTTGCCTTACTTAAAACAGATAGTTGATTCAGTGAAACTAACCCATCCTAATCTTCCGCTGATTCTTTACGCAAGTGGATCAGGTGGCTTGCTTGAGAGACTACTCTTGACAGGGGTAGATGTGGTCAGCTTGGACTGGACAGTTGATATGGCTGATGGTAGGAGACGACTGGGTCCCAATGTGGCTGTACAAGGTAACGTGGATCCTGGAGTGCTTTTTGGCTCAAAAGAATTTATTACCAACAGGATAAATGATACCGTGAAAAAAGCTGGCAGAGGGAAACATATTTTGAACCTTGGACATGGCATCAAAGTTGGTACACCTGAGGAAAATGTGGCTCACTTCTTTGAGGTTGCCAAAGGTCTTAGGTATTAGAAACAGATTAGATTGTTATCAATTTTAACCTGTTCCATATTTTCCACGAGGTCTTTCATTCTTCGGCACATTTTTTTCATTTGTATGTAATGCTTCCTATGAACAAGGAAAATTGTAGCTCACTTCTTTGAGGTTGCCAAAGGTCTTAATTTTGGAAACAGATTAGATTGTTATTAATTTTAACTTTCCAGAGATCTCTCATTCTTCTCATTTGTATCTAATGCTTCCTATGAACAGGGAAAGAATATATTCAAAGCATTTTTTTTTGGAATGTGTTTTTTTCCCTCGATTTGAACTGAAAATGAAGCATTGAAACTAGGTTTTCTCATTGTGTATCTGAGAGTAAATATTAACTGAAAGTTGACTGGTTCAACTTTGGTGAAGTATATTGGTTGCTGCAGCTTATTTTCCTTTGTCTTCTCTCCGTCCCAGCGGTTTGTTTGCCAGTTGCATATACTTTTTCAGGAAAGAGATGAAAGCTTACCGTGTGACGGACGGCAAATGGTGCGGGGCGGTGCGGTTGCGGGACAAACCCGCGCACACCCGCGAAGACTCTAATCCGCCCCGCCCCGCAAAACAAAATTTGCTGTTTTTAACCGCCCTGTCCTGCCTGCCCCACGCAAACCCGCCCCGCATATTCTTTTTATAATTTTTCCAAATTAATTTGACTCATTTTTCATGGTAACTACAGATGTTGATGGAAGGTAACTTTTTTTTTCTCTGTGAGCATTACTCCAAACTTATTTACATAAATTTTGAAAATAAAATTCTTAAATAAGTTATTCGGTACTATTTTAATCAAGGATGAAAGTACTCTTTTGTCGAATCATTCCATAGAAGGACAATTATACATAATCTCGAATGAGTCAAATTTCATGAAAAATATTGACTCCCAAATTAATTTTTTAAATTTGGTATCTTGTACTGAAAACTCTTTGCGTGCAGTTTTTACAGTTTTGAAAATTGTCTTCATATGAAGAAGAACATGGAACAGGAGTGAGTAGTGTTTAAAAAGCCAAGACACTAATAAACAATCCAAGAAGATGTAGGCACACAACAAACGATGGAGTGCAAGACAGACCGATCGGAGGGAGGTGATGAGCAAGAGATTGGAACCTCCTGGGAGTAGAAACCTACATTTTAATTCATTATCAGATTTGTCAGATCTTGACGTCTTGAGTTCTCGTGCTTGTGCTTGCTTAGTTTTGCCTTCAATTTTAATAGCTTAGTTTAAGGCTTTAAGCATTCTTAACTCTTATCGCACTGGATTAACAATTGCTAATGATGGCTAACCAAGCTTTTCCTCCATATTTGCAGAAGACGTAGGCACAAAGCAAAATCCAAAAACGTCGAGCTATCATATTGTCAATTTTGCTATTATACGCAAAATCCGGAGGCTACTTCAAAAACACACACATCCACCCATACTGCTATGTGTCATACATATAAACTCAAAACAATTAAAGCTATAAAGTAGTTTCAAAATAGTACACATTCTATGTGCAATTTTCATAGTTATCTAAAAACCATTTTTAGCTATCTATTAGTCTATTACAACAAAGCAAAAACTAATAAAAAAAGTGAAAACTCCAAAATAGTTGAACCAAAGTTAGGATCATGAATCACAAACTTAGTATAGATAACTGCTTTTTGAACACCAAGAGAAACCAGTTTCAATCTTCCGTTTTTCCTTGTTTTTATCAGAAATAATGCATCTCCAACCTCCTTCAGTTATCAAGCAACTGAAACATCTGGATCTTCTTCTTCATCAAGCATCGTCGGACATGAAACTCTATCAATGCTTGAACTCGAACCTAAAAAAACATATAATAGTATAAGAAAGTGAATACTATTATTAACATAGTAAGTCATTAAAAAGTTACTAACCATTTATCTCGTTCCATAACCAAGTGCGAGCACACATCAAAGCCTCCTAAGTAGTAGGATGAAGTCTACTACGATGCGGGCTAATCAATCTCCCACTAGTGCTAAAAGCCGATTCTGAAGCAACGGTAGAGACAGGAATGGCTAAAAGGTCACGAGCTATCTTTTGCAAAGTAGGATTTTAATCCGTTTGTCTTCCACCAACTTAAATTGTCAAATGATGGCGTACGAGGTAGCACACCTTCTTCTAAACATGACTCCAACTCCGATCATGGGTCCACATTCGCGCTACTCGAAGCGACAAACCTATCGAAACTAGACAGACGATAGGATGATGTCCCACATTTTCTTGTTGATTTGATACGAGTGTTACAATACTTACAAACACCAAAGCGAGCACCATCAAGCTTCACCACTTTGTAATGTTTCCATGCTTCATAACTAAGTTTTCTTTTACCTGTATTATCAACAACTTCCATATTAACTTCATCAGACTGCGTAAGCCCTTAACTCCCAATCTCAATAGGAATTGTACTTGAAGATGAACACATTGGATTTTGTTCGTTTTGAGACACCATACTTTTATAAAAATAAAGATAAAATCAAGAGATCAATTACAAGAATGAAGTTGGTATTGGCTAACCATTTATGGAGACAAATAAAAAGGAGAAATTCATATGTTCAAGATAAAGAAAGAGACCGAAGAGACCGAAGCAAGAGACCTGACAACCAAAAGAGGTAAAATCCCAGAACAGCTACATCGTCCTAAGCAAACAGATGGAATGAAACTAAGAAAAATAAGATACGGTACAAAAATAACCAATGACATTTGCCTTTCATAATCTTCCTTAACTGAAGTTATATCCTAATTAGCCTATAATCTTGTGTTTTTTTTACAAGATTGTTGCTTAGGACAGAATTCATAATGGAATTGCTAAATTTATGTATTGAATTGCCAAAATTTCATAGACAAAATTCACATCGTAGAGAGCCGTCGAATCCATCGATAAGAATATGGGCAGCACAATGTGGAAAATGTTTCAAATGGAGAAGTATATATATTAAGTGCTTCATACAATAATCTAAAATTAGCACTACTTTTTTCTAGTTCTCATGATTAAAGATAATAGATGAAAAATAAAGTTGTTGATTTTGCAAAGAAGAAAAAATATTTAGTAAAAAAAATAGATAAAAAAGCAAATTATTAACACTTACGAGAGTATAACTGTATAAGATCCTGAGTCCTGACTCGTGATTGAGATTGTGAGAGACAAAGAGGGGGAGAAATCTCGGAGTAGCGGCTGAGAAGATCTGGTAGCGTGATTGTCTTTTAGGTTTTAGTTCAAAAAAATAAAAATCTTGACCCGCGACCTGCCTCGCCCCGCGTTAATTTTTTTTAAAAAAATTAGGACCACCCCGCCCCCGTCCTCGCAAACATTGTAACCCGTCCCGCCTTGCGAATGCTGAAAGTCGCTCCACCTCACACCCGCATCGGTCCATTGCCATCCCCACGTGTCAGGGGGTGGAGGTGTTGTGCCTTTGGTAAACGGTAAGCCTTTTCAACTAGGCTTGATTTTCTCATTATTTGTCAAGCTTCTCTGCCTCAGCTCGACAGCTCCTTTATACATCAAGACCTTGGTAGGTAGGTTTATCCTCACTTCACTCGTCCTGGCCTATGCACACCACAGACGCTAGGGCAATTCCGTTCCAACTCGCATTGTATATGAAGTAGAGGATTTTGCTTCTGATGTAGTTAGTGGGAAGCTAAGTTCCGGTTTTAGCTTTAGCAAACATGTGATACTAGTCATGCTCAGCCATTATTCTCCTAGCATATCTATCTATATAGAATAACAAAAGCAAAACAATGCTAGGCTGCCAAGTGGAATACCCACAATTTTGACATATAAAAAATTAGGATAACTTTCCAACATTCTTGGAGCTTCAAATTCAAAATACAAATCAGAAAAGTAAAATTACATTAACAACTTCCAAAAACTTAGCAATTCTCCCACGATTAAATCTATTCATTTATTTATATATATTATTTATTATTTATTAGTACACTTACCTATTAACAATAGAATTCCTCCCCTTTTTTGATAGGGTTTTATAAAATAAATAAAATCCTCACACTCTTTTAGTTTTTGTTTTTAATCAAAAACTGCCCACGACTGAGAAAAAATGCAGTCACTTAGAAACCCACGATGATCGTGCTTCCAAACGTGGCTTTCCAACCAAAACTCCCTATTCTATCTACACCTCCATAACTGATTGATTTATGCACTTTATATTTTCGAATCCTTTTCAACTTCCTATATTATCTACTGAAACCATTAAAATTGCTTTGCAACTATGTCTACACAATTTCATGATATCAAACAAATTTCAGACTACTCGATGCAATGGAATCTCAAAGTCAGAGTTGTTCGAATGTGGATAAACCCGGAAATACCGTTTTCAATTGAATTGGTTTTACAGGATTTGAAGGTAACATATTATTTTTGCCTCATTCTCTTACTTACTTTACGCATATCAGTGAACGATGAAAGCATATACCAGTCATATCACTACAAATCTGATTATAAACTAAAATTGAACTCTGAACAAAATAGTGATACAGAGGCAAGTTAGTCCACATTAAGAATAAGATCATGTGTCCAAGTGCATAAATATTTCAAGTGGAAATATTTTACAATGGAAAGTATCTTCAAGCTTTAAGTCTTTTTTATATGAAGATATTTGCTTTGATGCCAAGCAATTTGTTGTGGCAATGACCTATTTAAAAGATACAGAGGATTCAAACATACAAAAATATAAATAAAGGTGAACGAATTCATAGTTAGACCGGAGAAATTACTAAAATAATCAATTCATTGAAAATAATATCTGATATCTTCTTGCTACGATGACATGAATAACAATAATGAATGAATACAACAAAGAATACATTGAAGAAACTGCAGCATTCTGTTTTTTTACTTCAAACGGTGAGGAAGAATAGTCTAAGCAGTGATTGTCATAATAGATACATATAAAACTCATCTATATTGCAGTTTTGTACTTAATAATATCTATTTTGTTCAAAATATAAAAAAATGACATATATTACATATTGGTGCCTTGCTTGGACTATCATTGGATGGACATATATAAACTGCGCCTATATATGAAATATGTGTAGTAGAGGTATTCATCTTTCTGTCTCTTAATGTTGGCTTCATAATTCTGCACTAATAAGGAATATGATTTTGTAGGGTGATCGTATACATGCTTCAATCGGAAAGTATGTTGTTAAGTTTTTTAGGAACAAGATACAGGAACTTCGCTTATATCGTATGAACTACTTTGTTGTCGGACCAAATAATTTGAAGTTGAGGACTACGACACACAACCTGAGGCTGACTTTTACGCAAAAGACATTTGTTGAGGAAACAATTGATCCTTCATTTCCTATGAACATCTTTAACTTGCGTCCTTTTGACCAACTAACAAATCAACATGATGTCGATGAGACAGAATTATTCGGTAATTCTTCTTTTCCTTTTTATTCAAATAGTAGGTTTTGTAAAGCTATGTTACTAACTTTTATATTTATAGATGTTGTTGGTCAGGTTGTGACCTATGAAGATGTTAAGACCTACAAACATGGAGACGACCAAAGTGTCTTTATTAATGTTGTACTTGAGGATGATCAGTAAGTCATTCGCAAATAAAAATAATACTTTACAATAAAACTACCTATATTATTGTTGATTAAGTTTGGCCATACAACATATAGGAGGAACCGAATTTTGGAAACCTTATGGAGTGAACTTGTGGATCAAATTCAACATCACTTTAATGAATCTACAGATGAACCTTTGATTGTTGTTTTCCAACATATGAAAGCTCAAAAATTTCGAGGTTTACCATTAATTACATGTATTTTTCAATTTTAATTTATAAATATTATATAATTTCAAATTTATAATTATAGTAAATCTGATACGCAGGTAATTACTCAGTGGGTAACTGTTGGTATCAGACAAAGATATGGATTAATACTACGCTCCCGCAATCTACTGAGTTTAAATCCAGGTTTATCAAGTGTATATCCTTTTCTATATGTACAAAAAAAATAAAAATAGTATTGACAAATAACAATTTTCGACTTATGCAGATTACTGGCAGAACGTCAATCAAACTTTGAGCGAATTACTCAGACAAGTTCACAACAAAGTTACTCTGTTAGAGATGAGTTAGAAAAAGGAATAGTACTGTTTAAAACTATTAGGGATTTAGTTCAGTGTACACAAGCGAGTTTAATTTAGTGTCACAATTTTATTTACCTTATGTTTTATGTTTTGCATTTACAATGACAAAGAAATTGTATTGTTAAAATTATTATTTAGTTCAGTGCATGCAAATGAGTTTAATTTACTATAATATTATATGTACCATATCTTTTGTTTTGCATTTACCATAATTTTTTCTTTATGTTAAATAGGAATGTAGCTATTGAACTGCGACAAAATTAGTGATTTTGGAACTTGAACGGGGATGGTCATACTTGGCATGCAACAAGTGTACTAGAAAGGTTAATGAAGTTGGTACTAAATACTTTTGTAAGAAATGCAATGAAGAAACATATTCTGTTACTCACAGGTAATTACTAATATACATACATATATATATATATATATATATATATATATATATAAAGCTAAGGAGTGGATTTTGAAGTCAAAATGTAGATGTTATTCCCTCCAGAAACTAATTCAAATGCGACTTGAGGCCCCAAAAGTAGATGATTCTGTAACTAGATATCCTCCTTTCCAATACTGTACAAGGAGGCCTTGGTTGGCTTCAGTTGTGCATTCACCTGAGCCTTACTGTTTCTAGCAAGTTGGTAAGGATACGGTACATACATATATATATATATATATATATATATATATATATTTTTTTTTTTATAAAAAATATGCATAAAGTTAATCAAAATTGAATTGCAGGTATAAGCTTCAAGTTCGTGTTATGGATGGAACTGCTTTTATCTCATTATTGTTTGGAATCGCGATGCTATGCAGCTTATAGGGAAGTCCGCAAAAGAACTTAAGAAAGGATTAGTTGAGGTGTAATACTAAACTTAATTTAGTTGTAAATTATAATATTTCTAACCTCTGAAATTTGGTGTAGACCTCAATTGCGGATGCTGATTGTTCTTATCCAACTGAACTGGACGATATTCTTTATAAAAAATTCATGTTCAAGGTTATTGTTAAGAAAGTGTAATTACCCGGTAGGTCGTTTTGAGAGTTACGCCCCAATCCCCTAACAATTGCTCCTCCCATGTCTATTTATGTTATTGAAACTTGTCGGGGAGTTGAGTGGTGAAATCCGGAGTGATTTTGGACACTTAGTCCTTAAATATGGATTTTTGCTTTTGAAATCAGGCTATAGCTAAAACTGTGTGAAGACGGATCCGGAATAGAATTCTGTTGACTCCATTAGCTCAGTTGGGTGATTTCGGGGTTAGGAGCGTGTTCGGATTGTGTCTTCGAGGTCGGTTGTAGATTTAGGCTTGAATTGGCTAGAGTTGGAATTTCGGCGATTTCGGCCAATAGATGAAATTTTGATATCAGACTCGGAATGGAATTCCGAAAGCGACAACAGGTCCGTAATGTCATTTATGACATGTGTGAAAAATTTGAGGCCATTCGAATGAGTTTAGACGTGTTTCGGCATTAGATGTGAATTTTAGAAATTTCCTAAGTTCTTAGGCTTGAATCTATGCATATTTGACGATTTTGATGTTATGAGGTGTGTTTTTAAGGCTCGACCAAGTTTGAATGAGGTATTAGGGTCGGTTGGTGGTTTAGGTTGAGGTCCCGGGGGCCTCGGGTGTGTTTTGGGTGTTCAAATGGACACTTTTGGCCAAAACGCCTTAGCTGGTTTTCTGGTTTTTTCTACAGTAGAGTTTTGTTATCCGGGATCGCAGGTCATCCTCCGTGATCGCATAAGGTAATGAAGGGGAGGCTTGGAGTTGTTCTCTGCGATCGCAAGATGGTGTCTGCTATCGCAGTGTGTTGGAGGAATAGCCTTCGCGATCGCATAGTGTATCAATGGCCTGGGGAAAAAATTTCCAACATTTTGCTCTGTGCGGTCGCAAGGGCCCACCCGCGATCGCGAAGCTCTGGAGCGTGAAGGTACGCGATCGCAGGCCCCTGTCCGCGATCGCATAAGGTTAAATCTGGCGTGTGGGAGATTACTCTCCGCGATCGCGACTAATTGTCCGCGATCGCATAAGGCAACATCTGGGCAGTCTTTTAAAAGTCTAATTCCGAGGGTTTCTGTTATTTTCACCATTTTTGAGTTTGAGAGCCGGGAGTGTCACGACCCAAATTCCCAACCTAGAGATCGTGATAGCGCCTAACATCACACTTGCTAGGCAAGCCAATGTTAGTTACCGAATTATTAATTTCCTTGATTATTTACTTCAGCATAAATAAATAAATTTAAAGTGATCTTAACTAAAATAATTTCCAGCAACATTAAAATAAATAATAATACTAACTAAATTAAATCAAACGAACCGCGAGCTACTTATATAAATAATAACAAAAACTACCCCAGGGTCTGGTGTCACAATCCACGAACGACTAAAGAATACTACAAATAAATGTCTGAAAGAAATAGTGTACTGTTCTGAATGATAAAAAAAATAGTGTATGTAAAAATATGAGAAGACTCTCGGATATCTGCGAACGCCGGCAGATGTACCTCGTATCTCCAACGAAATCGGGTAGTCGTCCTGGTATCGTCTACTGCTGAATGGTACCTGGATCTGTGCAAAAGAGCACAGAGTGTAGTATCAGTACAACCGACCCCATGTACTGAGTAAGTGCCGAGCGTAACCTCGGCGAAGTAGTGACAAGGCTAAGTCGGGCTTCAACATTTTAATCTTTAACAACAATAAATAATGAGCAAGAAGAAGTCTAAACAAATAGATAATTAAGTGTTGCAACCAAATAAAATAAAATAACTCAGCTATAACCAGTTCTCAAATATCTCTTCATATTTCCAAACTTTAACTTTAGATTAAAAAAAAATAGTATTAAAATATTTAAAGAGTAGTAAAATAAAGATTTTTAGCTTTTCGAAACTTTGATTCTCTTTTTCTTGAAAAATCAGTAAAATATAAATGTAAATATCCTCCCTTATCACTCCTTGTTGCGGCGTGCAACCCGCTCCCACATGTCCTCCCTTATTGCTCCTCCCTAAAATATCTCCCTTATTACACCTGTTGCGGCGTGCAACCCGATCCCTCCTGTCCTCCCTTATCACTCCTTGTTGCGGCGTGCAACCCGCTCCCACCTGTCCTCCCTTATTGCTCCTCCCTAAAATATCTCCCTTATTACTCCTGTTGCGGCGTGCAACCCGATCCCACATGTCCTCCCTTATCACTCCTTGTTGCGGCGTGCAACCCGCTCCCACCAGACATATCATATCAGTTTATTCAAAATTTCACAAATCAGGCCAAGCCTTTCACAATACTTTTGTTTCAACAATTATAAATAATAAACTGCATTTTTCTCATGACTTCATCAATAACCTCTCAACCATGAAACCAACAAGAATATCAAAATATATACACATTTATTCCATAAAAACAATATCAAACCTCTCAGCCATATTTATATCACGAGGGAACCAACTCAAACAACCAATACTCTTTCAAACAGTCACAACAATAACTAACAGCAATTCAACAAGGCCAAATAGTCATAGAAATAATAATGAACATGTAACAGTTAAGACAATGATCAATTAAGTGGAGAACGGGAAAGGAGATCATATTTTAGCAAACACTTTGGGTGGTGCATAGATACTCGTCACCACACCTATACACCACGCCCATGCAATTCACATAACAAACAAGTGGGGGGTCCTATTCCCTCAAGCTAAAGTTAGGCCAAATACTTACCTCAATTCCGCATGCCACTTACTGCTCAATTATTGCTTTTCCCTTTGAATTCACCTCTAACTTACTCGAATCTAATCAAAATTAACTTAATATCATTAACTAATGCCAAATGAACGAACTTTATTGAAACATATAATTTTTTCTAAGTTTCCTCAAAAAAAGTGAAAACCCGATCGGGCCGCTTGGTCCAAACTCGGGATTCAGACCAAATTACTTTTACACATTCATCCCCGACTCCGAATATACAATTAATTACTCTCTCTATATATATGTAACTTGTTAACTTTCGTTTACATATATTCAGGAACACATTCTGTTGCGATTTTTTTTTTTACCTCTAGGTGTCATTGAAAGAAAGTTAACTTCAGTATTATATGAACATATAAATAAGTCATCAAACTTTGCATATTAGTTTGTCTAAAAAAAAATGATATCTTAAGAGCATAATTTGTCCCTCACTAAGGAGTTTGTTCCATTATTATATTATATTTATATTCCTGAAGTTTCAGAATTACTACAATATGCAAATCACTTTATTTTTCAATTCAATTCTTGTCATTGTCACAAATGGATAACATGATGGTTATTTTACCTTAATTTATATAAGAAGTTTACAATATACCTGTGTATCAATATTAAGTTGCCATAGAGATCACGTCAACTCCACCCCAAGAGCGCTATAGCCTTTTCTTCCTACTGCTTGCGTCGTCAACTTTACCAAACTCCTGTTTATGCTTTAGGTTTTTATTTATATATTTTTTTGTTTCCTAGTCCTAGAAGTAAGAAGTCTTTTGTGGTAAACTTATTTACTTCTAGCCGTGGCAGTATGTTTGAAAAAAAAAAAAAAAGACTCGGCCCATTATTTCGTCCCTACTAATATCGAAAAATTACAACTTGTTCACTATGTATAATTGTATAATCCTACTAATTACTTATTTAATACACTATAAATTTTCTTCACTAGCTTAGTAATTATCCAATAGTTATCAAAAAAATTAATTCTCCAATCCCATAATTAATATGTACAATTATGAATTAAACCTCAAAACTCATCATTTATCTCAAGAACAATTATATCATAACTTCTCAACCGGATGCCCGAATCACGTCAAATAAACTTCATTTTCATCAAATTTTACAGTTAACCTTTAAATGTCATAACAAATCTGTACCGGGTTCCGGGACCAAAATACGGTCCCGATACCCATGATTTTAAACATTATTTCTTTTCTTTAATTCATAAATATTTTAGCAAAATAATTTCTTTCAAAAATTGATTTCTAAGGCTTGGGACCTCGGAATTCATTTCCGGGCATACGCCCGAGTCCCATATTTTACTGCGGTCCTCCCGGGATCGACAAAACACGGATCCGGGTCCGTTTACTAAAAATGTTGACCAAAGTCAACTTTTATCACATTTAAAGTCTAAAAATCACTATTTCTCATATTTTCACATAAAGGCTTTCCGGTTTCACGCCCGGATTGCGCACGCAAATTGGAGTATTTAATTTAATCTTTTTATGTCTATTAAGCATGGAACAGAGTCTAATTTTATAAAATGACCCCTTGGGTCATCGCAATCTCCACCTCTAAAACACACGTTCGTCCTCGAACGGACATAGAAAATTACCTGGAGTGGCGAATAAGTGTGGGTATATACTCTGCATGTCCGACTCGGACTCCCAAGTAGCTTCCTCAACGGGCTGGCCTCTCCACTGCACTCGAACTGAAGGATAGCTCTTATTTCTCAATTGACGAACCTGCCGGTCTAAAATAGCTACCGGCTCTTCCTCATAAGTCAAGTCTTTGTCCAATTGGACAGAGCTGAAATCTAACACGTGGGACGGGTCACCATGATATTTCCAGAGCATAGACACATGGAATACCGGATGAACTGAGGATAACCCTGGAGGAAATGAAAGTCTGTAAGCTACCTCCCCTACCTTATCAAGAATCTCAAACGGCCCGATATAACTAGGGCTCAACTTTCCCTTCTTCCCAAACCTCATAACACCCTTCATGGGCGACACACGAAGCAATACTCTATCTCCAACCATGAATGCTACATCACGAACCTTACGATCGGCATAACTCTTTTGCCTAGACTGAGCTGCACGAAGTCTTTCCTGAATAATCTTGACCTTATCTAAGGCCTCCTGAACCAAGTCGGTCCCCAACAACCGAGCCTCTCCTGGCTCGAACCATCCAACTGGTGATCTGCACCGTCTACCATATAACGCCTCATAAGGAGCCATCTGAATGCTCAACTGATAACTATTATTATAAGCAAACTCCGCTAACGGCAAGAGCTGATCCCATGAACCCCCAAAATCAATAACACAAAGCGCGGAGCATATCCTCCAATATCTGAATGGTGCGCTCGGATTGCCCGTCAGTATGAGGGTGAAATGATGTACTCAACTCCACTCAGGTACCCAACTCTCGCTGAACTGCCCTCCAAAAGTGCAAAGTAAACTGCGTACCCTGATCAGAAATGAAAGATACGGGCACCCCATGAAGGCGAACAATCTCCCGAATATACAACTCAGCCAACCGCTCTAAATTATAAGTACTAGCCACTGGAATGAAGTGTGCTGATTTAGTCAGCCTGTCCACAATAACCCAAACCGCATCGAATTTTCTCTGAGTCTATGGAAGCCCAACAACGAAGTCCATAGTGATACGCTCCCACTTTCACTCAAGAATCTCTATCTGCTGAAGCAAACCACCAGGTCTCTGATGCTCATACTTTACTTGCTGATAATTTAGGCAACGAGCCACATAAGCCACAATGTCTTTTGCATCCGTCTCCACCAATAATGTTGTTTCAAATCTTGGTACATTTTTTATGCACCTGGGTGAATAGAATACTTGGAGCTATGAGCCTCCTCAAGAATCAACTCACGGAGGCCATCGACATTAGGCACACACAACCTACCTTGCATCCTCAAAACGCCATCATCCCCAACTGTAACCTGCTTGGCATCACCGTGCCGAACCGTGTCTCTAAGGACCGCCAAATGTGGGTCATCATCCTGCCGCTCTCGGATACGATCAATTAGAGAAGACCGAGCGACAGTGCAAGCTAAGACACTGTTGGGCGAAATATCCAACCTCACAAACTGATTAGCCAAAGTCTGAATGTCCAAAGCCAACGGTCTCTCGCCAGTTGGAATATACGCAAGGCTGCCCATACTTACCGTCTTTCTACTCAATGCATCGGCCACCACATTGGCCTTCCCCGGGTGATACAATATATTAACATCATAATCGTTTAACAACTCTAACCACCTCCGATGCCTCAAATTTAGATCTTTCTGCTTAAATAAATACTGGAGGTTGCGATGGTCAGTAAAAATCTCACACGGCACGCCATAAAGATAATGTCTCCAAATCTTCAAAGCATGAACAATAGCCGCCAACTCTAAGTCATGTACATGGTAATTCTTTTCATGGACTTTCAACTGACGAGACACATACGCAATCACCCTGCCATCCTGCATCAACATTGCTCTAAGGCCTACTCGAGAAGCATCACAATACACTGTGAAAGAACCCGAATTTGATGGTAACACCAACACCGGTGCCGAAGTCAAGGCTGTCTTGAGCTTCTGAAAGCTCGCCTCGCACTCATCTGACCAGGTAAATGGGGCACCTTTCTGAATCAATTTAGTCATTGGGGCTGCTATGGATGAAAACTCCTCTACAAAACGACGGTAGTAACCGGCCAAACCCAAGAAACTCCTAATCTCCATGACTGTGGTGGATCTAGGCCAGCTCTTGACTGCCTCTATCTTCTTAGGATCAACCAGAATACCCTCGGCTGATACAATATGACCCAAAAAGGCTACGGAATATAACCAGAACTCACATTTAGAAAACTTAGCATACAACTAATTATCCCTCAAAGTTTCGAGTGCTATACGGAGATGCTGCTCATGCTCTTCTCGGCTGCGGGAGTATATAAGAATGTCATCAATGAACACGATCACAAAAGAGTCCAGATGTGGCTTGAAAACCCGATTCATTAAGTCCATAAAGGCCGCTAGAGCATTAGTCAGCCCAAAAGACATAACCAAAAATTCATAGTGCCCATACCTCGTACGAAAGGCTGTTTTAGGAATATCGGACGTTCTAATCTTCAGTTGATGGTATCCTGACCTCAAATCAATTTTCGAAAACACTCTAGCACCCTGAAGCTGATCAAATAGGTCATCAATCCTCGGCAACGGATATTTATTCTTGATAGTAACTTTATTCAGTTGCCTGTAGTCTATGCACATTCTCATTGACCCATCTTTCTTCTTTACGAACAAAACCGGTGCACTCCAAGGCGATACACTAGGTCTGATAAAACCCTTATCTAACAAGTCTTGCAACTGTTCTTTCAACTCTTTCAACTCTGGTGGGGCCATCCGATACGGAGGAATAGAAATGGGCTGAGTGCCTGGAGCCACATCAATACAGAAATCAATATCCCTGTCGGGCGGCATACCCGACAGGTCAACAGGAAATACCTTAAGAAACTCACGCACGATAGGAACTGACTCTATAGAGGATACCTCAGCATTAGAATCACGAATATGAGCCAAATAAGCCAAACACCCTTTCTCCACCATGCGACGAGCCTTATCATATGATATTACCCGGCTGGGAGAACGACTAGGAGTCCCTTTCCATTATAATCGAGGCAATCCCGGTAAAGGTAGAGTAACTGTCTTGGCATGACAGTCTAAAATGGCATAATAGGGCGACAACCAATCCATGCCCAATATAATATCAAAGTCAACCATGTCTAGGAGTAAAATATCAACACTAGTTTCAAGACCTTTGATGACTACCACGCACGAACGATAGACTCGATCTACCACAATAGCATCCCCCACCGGTGTAGACACATAACAGGAACACCCAAGGGATTACGGGGCACATTCAAATACAAGGCAAAATAGGATGAAACATACGAATAAGTAGACCCCGGATCAAACAAAACGGAAGCGACTCTATCACAAACTGAGATGATACCTGTAATAACAGCGTCGGAGGATTCTGCCTCAGGTCTAGCTGGAAAAGCATATAGTCGGGGCGGAGCCCCACCACCCTGAAACACACCTCTGGGAGGACCTCCACCTCTGGCAGGCTGACCTCCACCTCTAGATATTTGTCCTCCACCTCTAACATTCTGGCCTCTACCTCTGACTACCTGACCCCTACCCCTTGCTGGCTGGGCAGGTGGTACTGCAGTTGGTGTCAGAACTATGGCACGAGAACCCTGGTACTGATGCTGACTGCTCAAAAATTTCGGACAAACTCTCCGAACATGCCCATATTCACCACATTCAAAACATCCCTCCTGATATGAGGACTGAACTTGATGAACCGGCTGACCACGATAATAACTCTGTAGAGGAGGTGCTCTAATAGGATCTGAAGGAGAACTGTAGACTGGCTGAGCAGAAAGAGGTGCATAAGGACCACGACCCCCTGAAGTACCAAGTGAAACCTGTAGCGCTGAATGGAATCGCTTGGATGATTGGCCTCTGCTAAACAAAGTCCCGCCTCTAGATGAGGCACCATCAATAAACCGTCTGACCCTCTCCCTCTCTGTGGGCAATATAAGCATAACATGTCTAGCTAGATCCACAAAACGAGTCTCATACTGAGTCACAATCATGTTACCCTGCTGTAGTCGCTCAAACTGACGACGCTTATCCTCTCGAGTAGTGACAGGTAAGAACTTCTCCAAAAAGAGATAGGAAAACTGATCCCAAGTCAGAGCTGGTGATCCTACAGGCCTAGTCAACAAATAATCTCTCCACCATTTCTTGGCGGAACCAGTCATCTGAAAAGCTGCAAAATCGACCCCATTGGTCTCCAAAATACCCATATTACGCAACATCTCATGACAATTGTCCAGATATTCCTGAGGGTCCTCTGAAGTAGCACCACTGAAATGGACTGGGAATAGCTTAATGAACCTGTCAAGTCTCCACAAAGCATCCGATGACATGGCTGCCCCATTAACGGGCGACACTGTTGCAATTGGATGAATTACCCCAATGGGATTGGCCACTAGAGTCTGAACCTGAGGAGTAGTCTGAACTGGAGTGTGGGTAGTAGGAGTCGGGACCCCTCCTCCAGCCCGAGATACGGCTGCTGCAACGGGAAAGGTGCCAGTATGGGCCACACTCTCCATAAGGCCCACTAAGCAGACCAAGGCATCCTGAAGAACTAGGGTAGCAATAAACCCCTCGGGAACCTAAGCTGGTCCCACTGGGACAGTCTGAGTCGGAACCCCCTCATTAATCTCAATCTGGGGTTCCGCAGTTATGGCTGCTGCCTGAGCAATGGGCTGAGTCCTGCCCCTGCCTCGACCTCTGGCGTGGCCTCGGCCTCTTCCCCTAGTAGGAGCTGCTGCTGCTGGAGGTCCAGAATTCTGGTCAGCGGAAGATGAAGCACGTGTTCTTGCCATCTGCGAGAGAATAGAAGAATCCAAATCAGCATTTGAGATACAAGAATCGCACGATAGAATAGAAATAAAATGGAGTTGTTTCCTAACTCAATAGCCTCTGAGAGATAAGTACAGACGTCTCCGTACCGATCCTTCAGACTCTATTAAGCTTATTCGTGGATTGTGAGACCTAAGTAAACCTAGTGCTCTGATACCAACTTGTCACGACCCAAATTCCCAACCTAGAGATCCTGATGGCGCCTAACATCACACTTGCTAGGCAAGCAAATGTTAGTTGCCGAATTACTAATTTCCTTGATTATTTACTTCGGCATAAATAAATAAATTTAAAGTGATCTTAACTAAAACAATTCGTAGCAACATTCAAATAAATAATAATACTAACTAAATTAAATCAAACGAACCGCGAGCTACTTATATAAATAATACAAAAAACTACCCAAGGGTCTGGTGTCACAATCCACGAACGACTAAAGAATACTACAAATAAATGTCTGAAAGAAATAGTGTACTGTTCTGAATGATAAAAAAAAATAGTGTATGTAGAAATAAGAGAGGACTCTCGGATATCTGCGAACACCGACAGATGTACCTCGTATCTCCAACGAAATTGGGTAGTCGTCCTAGTATCCTCTACTACTGAATGGTACCTGAATCTGTGCAAAAGAGAGAGTGTAGTATCAGTACAACCGACCCCATGTACTGAGTAAGTGCCGAGCCTAACCTCGACGAAGTAGTGACGAGGCTAAGTCGGGCTTCAACATTTTAATCTTTAACAACAATAAATAATGAGCAAGAAGAAGTCCAAACAAATAGATAATTAAGTATTGCAACCAAATAAAATAAAATAACTCAGCTATAACCAATTCTCAAATATCTCTTCATAGTTCCAAACTTTAACATTAGATTAAAAAAAAATAGTATCAAAATATTTAAAGAGTAGTAAAATAAAGATTTTTAGCTTTTCAAAACTTTGATTCTCTTTTTCTTGAAAAATCAGTAAAATATAAATGTAAATATCCTCCCTTATCACTCCTTGTTGCGGCGTGCAACCCGCTCCCACATGTCCTCCCTTATTGCTCCTCCCTAAAATATCTCCCTTATTACTCCTATTGCAACATGTAACCCGATCCCACCTATCCTCCCTTATCACTCCTTGTTGCGGCGTGCAATCTGCTCCTACCAGACATATCATATCAGTTTATTCAAAATTTTCATAAATCAGGCCAAACCTTTCACAATACTTTTGTTTCAACAATTATAAATAATAAACTGCATTTTTCTCATGACTTCATCAATAACCTCTCAACCATGAAACCAACAAGAATATCAAAATATATACACATTTATTCCATAAAAACAATATCAAACCTCTCAGCCATATTTATATCACGAGGGAACCAACTCAAACAACCAATACTCTTTCCAAACAGTCACAACAATAACTAACAACAATTCAACAAGGCCAAATAGTCATAGAAACAATAATGAACATGTAACAGTTAAGAAAATGATCAATTAAGTGGAGAACGGGAAAGGGGATCATATTTTAGCAAAGACTTTGGGTGGTGCATAGATACTCGTCACCACACCTATACACCACGCCCATGCAATTCACATAACAAACAAGTGGGGGGTCCTATTCCCTCAAGCTAAAGTTAGGCCAAACATTTACCTCAATTCCGCATGCCACTTACTGCTCAATTATTGCTTTTCCCTTTGAATTCACCTCTAACTTGCTCGAATCTAATCAAAATTAACTTAATATCATTAACTAATGCTAAAGGAACTAACTTTATTGAAACATATAATTTTTTCTAAGTTTTCTCAAAAAAGTGAAAACTCGATCGGGCCTGCTTGGTCCAAACTCGGAGTTCAGACCAAATTACTTTTACACATTCACCCCCGAGTCAGAATATACAATTTATTAATCTCTCTCTATATATGTAACTTGTTAACCTTCGTTTACATATATTCATTCAGGAACACATTCTGTTGCGAAAAAAAAAAATTACCACTAGGTGTCATTGAAAGAAAGTTAACTTCAGTATTATATGAACATATAAATAAGTCATCAAACTTTGCATATTAGTTTGTCTAAAAAAAATGATATCTTAAGAGCATAATTTGTCCCTCACTAAGGAGTGTGTTCCATTATTATATTATATTTATATTCCTGAAGTTTCAGAATTACCACAATATGCAATTCACTTTATTTTTCAATTCAATTCTTGTCATTATCACAAATTGATAACATGATGATTATTTTACCTTAATTTATACAAGAAGTTTACAATATACCTGTGTATCAATATTAAGTTGCCAGAGAGATCACGTCAACTCCACCCCAAGAGCTCTATAGCCTTTTCTTCCTACTGCTTGCGCCGTCAACTTTACCAAACTCCTGTTTATGCTTTAGGTTTTTATTTATATATTTTTTTTGTTTCCTAGTCCTAGAAGTAAGAAGTCAACTTTTGTGGTAAACTTATTTACTTCCAGGCGTGGCAGTTTAAAAAAAAAAAAGAACTCGGCCCATTATTTAGTTCCTACTAATATCGAAAAGTTACAACTTGTTCACTATGTATAATTGTATAATCCTACTAATTACTTATTTAATACACTATAAATTTTCTTCACTTGCTTAGTAATTATCCAATAGTTATCAAAAAAATTAATTCTCCAATCCCATAATTAATATGTACAATTATGAATTAAACCTCAAAACTCATCATTTATCTCAAGAACACTTATATATAACTTCTCAACCAGATGCCCGAATCACGTCAAATAAACTCCGTTTTTATCAAATTTCACAATTAACCTTTAAATGTCATAACAAATCTGTACCGGGCTCCGGGACCAAAATACGGGCCCGATACTCATGATTTTAAACATTATTTCTTTTCTTTAATTCATAAACATTTTAGCAAAATAATTTCTTTCAAAAATTGATTTCTAAGGCTTGGGGCCTCGGAATTCATTTCCGGGCATACGCCCGAGTCCCATATTTTACTGCGGACCTCCCAGGATCGTCGAAACACGGATCCGGGTCCGTTTACTAAAAATATTGACCAAAGTCAACTTTTATCACATTTAAAGTCTAAAAATTACTATTTCTCATATTTTCACATAAAGGCTTTCCGGTTTTACGCCTGTACTGCGCACGCAAATCGGAGTATTTAATTTTAATTTTTTCATGGCTATTAAGCATGGAACGAAGTCTAATTTTATAAAATGACCCCTTGGGTTATCACAGGGAGAGACAATTGTTTTGAGGCATTTGCACCTGGGTAACTTGGGTACGTAACCTCTAACCATTATAGATCAGTTTCCATGACTCCAATCTTAATTTCCACCTTAAATTTCGAAATTTGTGGGTAGGAAATGGGAAAAAATGGGAAGAACTTCATAGACCAAATTATTGAGTTTTGATTGGGTGTTTGACCTCCGATTTGAGAGATTCTTATGTGGTTAGACTCGTGAGTTAATGAGTGACCAAAAAATATGATTTTTACCCGATTTCGAGATGTGGTCCCGAGGGACTTTTTGGGCGAATTTCCTAATTTTGCGTATTAACTTCGAAGTAATTAGCTATTTTGATTCCTTAAAGTGTTATTTACATTATACAATCGAATTTATTAGATTTGGGCCACCCAGAGTCGGATACTCGTGAAAAGAGCGTGGTGTTGGGTTGAGTAGCGCAGCCGAGGTAAGTGACTTGCCTAACTCTGTGTTGGAAATTTTCCCGTAAGCATTTTAATTGATTTTTTTACTATGTGGACGCTGTGTACGTGAGGTGACGAGTGCGTGCACGAGTCATTGTTGCTATAAATCCATCTTTCCTTCCATGGCATATCTCATTTTCATTCCTATAGTACTGTTTTCCCCTATTTTAACTGCGCAGTTGACTTAGGAATAAGCATGTCTACTTGCCTTTACTTGTTCCCTTCTTACTTGCTACAAATTGAACTATGCTTAGATAGTTTTACCCTATTCTTGTCTATTATTTTTCTTGAACTTTTTAATTATGCTATGTCCGACGTACATTCTGCTTGCATATTTGAATTGGGACTATGGACCGAGATCCGGGAGCTTTCCCCCTGTACTGCATAACATATTTTAATTGGGACTACGGAACGAGATCCGGGAGCTTTCCCCCTGTACTTCATAGCATATTTAAATTGGGACTACGGACCGACATCCGGGAGCTTTCCCCCTGTACTTCATAGCATATTTAAATTGGGACTACGGACTGAGATTCGGGAGATTTCCCCCTGTACTGCATTGCATATTTACTTTTGAGTTATATGCTGTGCTGAACCGAGGGTTATTTTCAAATATTTCTTTCAGCTCTGCCTATTGATGCTACTTATTTTTCACTGTTCGAATTTATAACTGTCTTATTTTATTTTCAAACACAGTAGAGCCTTAACCTGACCTCGTCACTACTTGACTGGGGTTAGGCTTGACACTTACTGAGTCCGAATTTGGAGTACTCACGCCCTTTATTGCGCATGTTTTCCCCATGTGCAGATCCAGGTATCAGCACTCAGCACCGTGGTTAGGCGCATAACAGCAGCTGATTTTGGAGACCGCGAGGTAATTCTGCTGCGTCCGCAGAATCTCACGTGTCCCCATCTACTCTACTGTAGTCATAGGAGATAGACATTCATACGTTTTTCTTATTTTTGTGGTATAGAGTTGTAGTTGTATAAAGCTTGTGACTTGGTGATATTTCGGGTTTTGGGAGAGTGAAAGCTGTAAATGCCGAGCGGCTAAAGTTTTATAGTTATTGCTACATCTTTACTGTTTTTATTACTATTTTGTCTTACTTTTCGCATATTTTAGGCTTACCTAGTTATAGGGAACTAGGTGTCGTCACGAGTCCGTTCGGAGGGTTAATTCGGGTCGTGACAAGTTGGTATCAGAGCATCTAGGTTCATAGTAGTCACAAGTCACAAGCCGATTTATTAGAGTCTCGCAGATCGGTGCGGAGACGTCCGTATCTATCTTCGAGAGGATATGTAACTGTTAAGAACAATCATATTCCTTGTAATTCTTTATCGTGCTAGTTACTGTCATCAAAATCCTTAAACTCTATTCTATTCTTTCTTATAGATGGTTCGTACTCGTACCAGACGTACTGATGACCAGGCACCCAAGCCCCCATCCAGAGCCGTCAAAGGCAGGGGCCGGGGCAGAGGAAGAGCACGCGGTGCAGCCCGAGCACCGGCGAGAGCATAGGCAGAGGATCCCCCAGCAGCCACAGTTGGAGGGGCACATGAGGGCCCTACTATTACTCCATCCCTCCAGGAGACATTAGCTCAGTTCTTGAGTGCCTTCAGTACTCTGTCTCAGGCGGGACTATTTCCAATAGCCCCAGCTACATCCCAGGCAGGGGGAGGGACACAGACTCCTACAGCCCGTACTCCTGAGCAGAGGGTTCATATTGGGCAGGTTCTAGAGTACATTCCTATGCCCTCAGCAACTCCAGCTCAGCATGAGGTTAGGGCAGCTGTTCCTGAGGCAGAGCAGCTTTGACTTGAGAGGTACAAGAAGTACTACCCACCTGAGTTCAGCGGATTAGCTTCAGATGATGCTCTGGGTTTTCTTGAGGAGTGTCATCGTATTCTCCGCACTATGGGTATTGTGGAGACGAGTGGGGTTTCTTTCACTGCTGTCCAGCTGAGGGGAGCAGCCTATCAGCGGTGGTGTGTGTTTGGGCTGGGCAGTCCGGACGAGGCAGCTTCACTTACTTGGGTTCAGTTCTCAGAGATGTTCCTACTTGAGTTTGTCCTTAGAGCCTCAGGAATGCTTGGCGTGCGGAGTTTGAGCAGCTACGCCAGGGTACCATGACTATGTCAGAGTATGCAGTCCGTTACAGCGATTTGGCTCGGCATGCACCAACTTTGATTTCCACTGTCAGAGAGAGGGTTCGATGCTTTATTGAGGGACTCCACCCCAGTATCCGAACTAGTATGGACAGGGAGATAGAGACAGACATCACTTACCAGCAGGCCGTGAGTATTTCCCAGAGGATTGAGAGTATGTTGGACCGGGACAGGGAGGAGAGAGAGGCTAAGAGGTCTCGAGAGACCGGTCACTTTTCAGGAGCTCGTGCACCTGCAACACGCTATGGTAGGGGATTTATGAGTCGCCCCATTCATTCAACTCTTCCAGCAGCCAGTGGTATTCCAGCTCCTTCTAGACCTCAGGAGCCTTACTATGCACCACCAGTATCTCAGGTGCCTTCAGTTCGAGGTGCTATCACTGGCCAGTCCAGCAGGCCAGTTCAGAGTCAGCAGCAGCCGCCACGTCCTCCGAGAGGTTGTTTTGGATGTGGTAACCCTCGTCATGTGATCAGAGATTGCCCCATAGCTAGGAAGGGTGCACCACCTCAGGCTTATCAGGTTCCACCTGGTCCTCCAGCTATTCTTCCAGCCCCAACTACTATGCCACCACCTCAGACAGCTTGAGGCGGAGGTCGGAGAGGTAGAGGTCGCCCTAGAGGGGGATTCCAGGCCAGAGATTATGCTCCCCGTTCAGAGGCCATTGCTTCAGATCAGTCATTATAGGTATTGTTCCCGTTTGTCATAGGGATGCATCAGTATTATTTGACCCAAGCTCTACATATTCGTATGTGTCTTCTTATTTTGCTTCACATCTGGGGATATCTCGGGATTCTTTGAGTTCCCCCGTTTATGTTTCCACTCTTGTGGGAGATTCTCTTATTGTGGACCGCTTATATCGGTCGTGTTCGATAGTCATTAGTGGTTTGAGACCAGGGCTGATTTATTATTACTCAGTATGGTAGATTTCGATGTTATATTGGGCATGTACTGGTTGTCTCCCTACTATGCTATTCTTGATTGTCACGCCAAGACCGTGACGCTAGCTATGCCAGGATTACCGAGGTTAGAGTGGAGAGGTTCCTTATAGTACACTCCCCGCAGGTTCATTTCTTTTCTTAAGGCTCAGCGGATGGTTGAAAAGGGGTGTGATGCATATTTGGCTTATGTGAGAGATGTTAGTGGTGAGACCCCTACAGTTGAGTCTGTTCCCGTTGTTAGGGACTATCCTAATTTTTTTGCAGCTGACCTTCCAGGTATGCCACCCGACAGAGATATTGATTTCGGCATTGACTTGTTGTCGGGAACTCAACCCATTTCCATTCCTCCATATCTCATGGCTCCTCCTGAGTTAAAGGAGTTGAAGGAGCAGTTGCAGGAGTTGCTTGACAAAGGTTTCATTAGGCCCAATGTATCACCTTGGGGTGCTCCGGTGTTATTTGTGAAGAAAAATGATGGTTCGATGCGTAAGTGCATTGACTACCGGCAGCTTAATAAGGTGACAGTGAAGAACAGGTACCCATTTCCCCGCATTGATGATTTATTTGACCAGTTACAGGGTGCTAGGGTGTTCTCCAAGATTGATCTTCGTTTGGGCTATCATCAGTTGAAGATTCGGGAGGCGGATATCCCGAAGAATGCCTTTAGGACCAGATATGGCCACTATGAGTTCCTTGTTATGTTATTTGGGGTGATCAATGCCCCAGAAACCTTCATGCACCTGATGCAGAGTGTATTTCGGTCGTATCTTGATACATTCGTCATCGTGTTCATTGACGACATTCTAGTGTATTCTCGATCCCAGGAGGACCATGAGCAACATTTGAGGATCGTACTTCAGACATTGAGAGAGAAGAAGTTGTATGCCAAATTTTCTAAGTGTGAATTTTTGTTTGATTCTGTGGCATTCTTAGGCCATGTGGTATCTTCGGATGGTATCAAGGTAGACCCAGGCGGTGCAGAGTTGGCCTAGACCATCTTTAGCTACTGAGATATGCAGTTTCCTCGGTTTGGATGGGTATTATCACCGTTTTGTGGAGGGATTTTCATCTATTTCAGCGCCCATGACCAGACTGACCCAGAAGGTTGCACCTTTTATATGGACTGAGGAGTGTGAGAAGAGCTTTCAGAAGATCAAGACAACTCTGACTACAACCCCAATGTTAGTACTACCCAACGGTTCAGGGTCCTATATAGTCTATTGTGATGCTTCGAGGATTGGCCTGGGAGTAGTGTTGATGCAGGACGGTAAGGTGATTGCCTACGCATCCAGACAGTTGAAGGTGCATGAGAAAAACTACCCTGTTCATGATCTCGAGTTGGCAGCGATTGTTCACGCCCTGAAGATATGGCGTCATTATTTATATGGTATTCCCTGTGAGTATTCACGGATCACCGGAGTTTGCAGAACATATTCAGACAGAAGGATCTCAATTTGCGCCAGCGTAGGTGGTTGGAGTTACTCAAGGATTATGACATCACTATACTATACCACCCGGGGAAGTCCAATGTAGTGGCCGACGCCTTGAGTCGCCGGGGGGAGAGTTTGGGTAGTTTGGCGTATCTTCGTTCAGCTGAGAGGCCCTTAGCCTTGGATGTTCAGTCCTTAGCCAGTCAGTTTGTGAGGCTGGACCTTTCTGAGCCTCGCTAGGTATTTGCTTGCGTTGTTGCTCGATCTTCTCTTTATGACCGAATTCGGGAGCACCAGTATGAGGATCCCAACCTTCGGGCTCTTCAGGATAGAGTTCGGCAGGGTGATGCCAGAGATGTGACCATAGATGATGATGGTGTGATGAGGATGCAGGGCCGTATCTGTGTGCCCAACGTAGATGGGCTTCGGGAGTTGATTCTTGAGGAGGCCCATAGCTCGCGGTATTCCATCCATCCAGGTACCGCGAAGATGTACCAGGATCTGCGACAACACTATTGGTGGCGAAGGATGAAGAAGGATATAGCAGAGTTTGTAGCCAAGTGTCTCAATTGTCAGCAGGTCAAATATGAGCATCAAAGACCGGGAGGATTACTTCAGCAGATTAAGCTTCCAGAGTGGAAGTGGGAGCGTATCACCATGGATTTTGTGGTTGGACTTCCTCGGACCTTGGGGAAGCATGATGCTGTTTGGGTGATTGTGGACCGGCTGATCAAATCAGCTCATTTCATTCCAGTGTTGACTACATATTCTTCTGAGAGGTTGGCCCAAATCCATATCCAGGAGATAGTCCGGTTGCACGGTGTGCCGGTGTCCATTATATCAGATCGAGGTCCTCAGTTCACGTCGCACTTCTGGAGAGCCTTGCATGGTGAGTTTGGTACCCAGATAGACCTCAGTACCGCATTTCACCCCCAGACGAACGGGCAGTCCGAGCACACGATTCAGATTCTTGAGGATATGCTCCGTGCCTGTGTGATGGATTTCGGAGGGTCATGGGATCGATACTTGCCTCTTGCAGAGTTTGCTTATAATAACAACTACCAGTCCAGTATTCAGACGGCGCCGTATGAGGCTTTGTATGGTAGGCGGTGTAGTCTCCAGTAGGATGGTTTGAGCCGGGCAAGGCCCAATTGTTGGGTACAGACTTGGTTCAGGATGCCCTGGACAAGGTGAAGGTGATCCAAAAGAGACTTCGCACAGTTCAGTCCAGGCAGAAGAGTTACGTGGACCGGAAGGTTTGTGACTAGGCATTCATGGCTGGCGATCGGGTTTTGCTTCGGGTATCGCCTATGAAGGGCGTCATGAGATTCGGGAAGAAGGGTAAGCTGAGTCCGAGGTTCATTGGCCCTTTTGAGGTATTGTAGCGGGTTGGGGAGGTTTCTTATGAGTTGGCCTTACCTCCCAACCTAGCAGGAGTTCATCCGGTATTCCACGTTTCCATGATCTGGAAGTATCACGGTTACCCGACTCATGTTTTGGATTTCAGCTCAGTCCAATTGGACAAGGACCTATCATATGTTGAGGAGCCTGTGGCTATATTGGACAGGCAGTCCAGGAGGCTCAGATCGAAGAATATTGCCTCAGTCATGGTTTAGTGGAGGGGTCATTTGGCCGAGGAGGCGACTTGGGAGACCGAGCAGAATATGCGGAGTCAGTACCCTCATCTTTTCACAGCTTCAGCTATGTTTCTATACTCGTTCGAGGACGAACGATTTTCTTAAGAGGGGGAGAATGTAACGACCCGATAGGTTTTTTTGAGATTTAGCGCCCCGATCCCCTAACAACTGCTCCTCCCATGTCTATTTATGTTATTGAAACTTGTCGGGGCGTTGAGTGGTGAAATCCCGAGTGATTTTGGACACTTAGTCCTTAAATGTGGATTTTTGATTTTGAAATCAAGCTATAACTAGAACTGTGTGAAGACGGACCTGGAATGGAATTCCATCGACTCCGTTAGCTCCGTTGGGTGATTTCGTGGTTAGGAACGTGTTCGGAATGTGTCTTCGAGGTCGGTTGTAGATTTAGGCTTGAATTGGCTAAAGTTGGAATTTCAGCGATTTTGACAGATAGATGAAATTTTAATATCGGACTCAGAATGGAATTCCGAAAGCGACAACAGGTCCGTAATGTCATTTATGACCTGTGTGCAAAATTTGAGGCCATTCGGATGAGTTTAGACGTGTTTCGGCATCGGATGTGAATTTTAGAAATTTCCTAAGTTCTTAAGCTTGAATCTATGCATATTTGACGATTTTGATGTTATGAAGTGTGTTTTTAAGGCTCGACCAAGTTTGAATGAGGTATTAGGGTCGGTTGGTGGTTTTGGTTGAGGTCCCGGAGGCCTCGGGTGTGTTTTGGGTGTTCAAATGGACACTTTTGGCCAAAAAGCCTTAGCTGGTTTTCTGGTTTTTTCTACAGCAAAGTTTTGTTCTCCGCGATCGCATAAGGTAATGAAGGGGAGGCTTGGAGTTGTTCTCTGCGATCGCAGTGTGTTGGAGGAATAGCCTTCGCGATTGCAGGCCCTATATCACGATCGCATAATGTATCAGTGGCCCTAGGAAAAAAATCCAACATTTTGCTCTGTGCGGTCGCAAGGCCCCACCCGCGATCGCGAAGCTCTGGAGCGTGAAGGTACGCGATTGCAGGACCCTGCCCGCGATCGCATAAGGTTAAATCTGGCGTGTGGGAGATTACTCTCCTTGATCGCGACTAATTGTCCGCGATCGCATAAGGCAACATCTGGGCAGTCTTTTAAAAGTCTAATTCCGAGGGTTTATGTTATTTTCACCATTTTTATGTTTGAGAGCTCGGGAGAGGCAATTGTTGGAGGCATTTGCACCTGGGTAACTTGGGTAAGTAACCTCTTACCATTATAGATCAATTTTCATGACTCCAATCTTAATTGCCACCTTAAATTTCGAAATTTGTGGGTAGGAAATGGGAAAAAATGGGAAGAACTTCATAGACCAAATTATTGAGTTTTGATTGGGTGTTTGACCTCCGATTTGAGAGATTCTTATATGGTTAGACTCGTGAATGAATAAGTGACCGGAAAATATGATTTTTACCCGATTCCGAGACGTGGGCCTGGGGGACTTTTTGGGCGAATTTCCTAATTTTGCGTATTAGCTTCAAAGTAATTAGCTATTTTGATTACTTAAAGTGTTATTTACATTATACAATCGAATTTATTAGATTTGGTCCCACCCGGAGTCGGACACTCGTGGAAAGAGCATGGTATTGGGTTGAGTAGCGCATCCGAGGTAAGTAGCTTGCCTAACTCTTTGTTGGAAATTTTTCCGTAGGCATTTTAACTGATTTATTTTTACTATGTGGACACTGTGTCGTGAGGTGACGAGTGCGTGCACGGGTCATTGTTGCTATAAATCCATCTTTCCTTCCATGGCATATCTCATTTTCATTCCTATATTACTGTTTTCCGCTGTTTTAACTACACAGTTGACTTAGGAATAAGCATGTCTACTTGCCTTTACTTGTTCCCCTATTACTTGCTACAAATTGAACCATGCTTAGATAGTTTTACCCTATTCTTGTATATTATTTTTCTTGAACTGTTTAATTATGCTATGTCCGACGTACATTCTGTATTGCATATTTAAATTGGGACTACAGACCGAGATCCAGGAGCTTTCCCCCTGTACTGCATAGCGTATTTAAATTGGGACTACAGACCGAGATCTGGGAGCTTTCCCCCTGTACTGCATAGCATATTTAAATTGGGACTACGAACTGAGATCCAGGAGCTTTCCCCCTGTACTGCATTGCATATTTACTGTTGAGTTATATGATGTAATGAATCGAGGGTTCTTTTCAAATATTTCTTTCAGTTTTGCCCTTAAGTTCTGCCTATTGATGCTACTTATTTTTCACTGTTCAAATTTATAACTGTCTTATTTTATTTTCAAACACAGTAGAGCCTCAACCTGACCTCGTCACTACTTGATTGGGGTTAGGCTTGGCACTTACTGAGTACCGAATGTGGAGTACTCATGCCCTTTCCTGCGCATGTTTTCCCCATGTGCAGATCCAGGTATCAGCACTCTGTACCGTGGTTAGGCGCATAGCAACAGCTGATTCTGGAGACCGCAAGGTAATTCTGCCGCGTCTGCAGAATCTCATGTGTCCCCATCTACTCTACTGTAGTCATAGGAGATAGACTTATATACGTTTTACTTATTTCCGTTGTATAGAGCTGTAGTTGTATAAAGCTTGTGACTTGGTGATATTCCGGGTTTTGGGAGAGTGAAAGCTGTAAATGCCGAGCGGCTAAAGTTTTATAGTCATTGCTACATCTTTACTGTTTTTATTACTGTTTTGTCTTACTTTCTGCATATTTTAGGCTTACATAGTCATACGGAACTAGGTGCCGTCATGAGTCCGTGCGAAGGGTTAATTCGGGTCGTGACAGAAAGAGAATATTGAGTCACAGGTTGAAATCTGTAATGTTCTTAAGATTACTGATGATGATGAACTTTTGGAGGAATACGGCCAATTCGACGACACTATCACTGTAAACATTTTTACTCACAAACCCGTGAATACAAAAATAAACTATAAATACTTTTACACTCATAAGGTGAATGTTCTTTTGGCTTTGTTTTTAACCGGATCCACAGTTTTTTTATGGACAAAGCTTCAGTGGAGAGAAGCTTTTCGGGGTAAATTTCATGAAATTATAACTTTTATGCGATGTAGAGATCCTCCTCATCCTTTCTTTTAAGAAGATGAAAAAGATATTAGTTTAAGACATTGGTGGGCTAGGTGATGTTCTTGGCGGACTACCACCAGCCTTGGCAGTAAGTATGAGTTATTTGGTTTGGTTTTTATCCTGATCAACAGTGTGGTTATTAAGCAATGACACAAATATGATAACACAAGACAAACTTATTTATGACTCCAAAAGTGATATCAATAATTAGAAAGACATACCCTCGCAAGACACTTTGGAAAACGACAACAAAGTCCAACCCTACATGGTCAATAAGCTCAGGTTCAAGCATTTTCGGTCCATCTGCTATCCAGTTCATGAACCTTATATACGCCCTCCAATCAACATTACTTGCTAAAACATTTTTAGTCAAAATGATGCAATCAATGGTAGTATTTCTCTCCAACTGCTATTAAAAGTTTACTATTTTTGTAGGATGTTATGGCCGAAAGTGAGATGAGGTCTGTTTTACAATCTCCCATCGAGAAAAGCGTATTAGAAAGTGGATCGTCCGTGTTAGAAAATGGTAATGCTTGCAATGCAAAAATATCTCCTTTGAAGACGTATGACAAGAGGAGTAGATCCGCTAATAAGGCATCAACAATAGGACAAGATGACGACCTTAATTGTCAACTCTCTAGCAACAAGGTTCGCCGAGTGATTAAAAAAAGAAGAATCCATGAATAACTCTACTGAAATGACCTTAGATACTTAATTATATAGTTTCTTTGCTATGTAGGTTTATGAAGGACAAATTTTTATTATTTGGGCAAGTTCATTAGGGAGTAAAATTATCTAAATATTATTCATGATTCATCTTTATGAATCATGAATTTAATGTGCAGTAGCTTCACTCTTTTAGTTAATATTTTATATTCAACATGTTAGTTATTTGAACAAATCGATTGTTCAATGAATGTGTTGGTGAAGTTCCGATTTTTGAAGAATTTATTCAACTCAATCTTAGTACAAGATATATTTTATTGTTCTAAACTCATAGCGATGAGTTGTTGTTCCAGCAGGTGTGCGTGCCGAATAAGGTTCTGTTAAATATAATTGTACCGCAGCTGAAGTTTTGTCTACTGAACTATCAATGAGAAATTAAATTTAACTTTTTACCCTGTTTGTTCTGCTTCCTGTTTGTGAAAATAATGCTCAAAGGGCATGTCTACAAAAATTGTGAAACTTCTTCTTATTCTGTTCAAAACCAGGCCCAAGCATACGGTCGAAACTCCATGTCATTCTTTGTGCCAACGAACCCAGTGAATTCCCATAAATAGGGTCTGGGGAGGGTACGCAGACCTTACCCCTAGATACCTCATAAAGATAGGGAGGCTATTTCCGATAGACCATATATTGCTGCATTTACAACGACTGAAAATGTACAAGAAGCTTACTATAGACACCATAAAGCACAGTACATGCTACAAGGATCAAATATAAACTAGTTGATGTGATCTATTTTCCCAATAGAGCAGTAACAAGTCCTCTTGATACGAGCTATCCGATGCTTACTGGGGTGATGTAGAGGTCAAAACTGCGGCTGTTGAAATGGAAAATATCCTGATGGTCTCTTCTTTGTAAGTTCTGCCTTCTGCACTCTTTAGCAACACTGGACTGAAGAGTAGGAGGACCACACACTATCACACCAATATCTATACTTCCCGAATTCTTTGCATGTGATCCAAATATCTCTGCAAAAAAATTGTCAATGTTAGTATACTTTTTCTACCAGCAAGTGTTGCAACATCTGTTTTAATTCATTTACACATCTTAATTTTCAAACCAATTTGGAACAAGTTAATGTAAGACATGAAGTTTAGTTTACCAGTTGTATATTTGATGGGAATGTTGGTTTCCATGGAGAAGAGAAAGAGCTCACATTGCTGCTGCGATGTAGCGATCCAAAGTAAACACGATTGTACTTCTGACAACTACTTCAGCATACACAGTGCAAACGCAACCCAACATATAAACCTTATTGCACGTAAGCTTACTCTTTGAAATCAAGAGATACATATATTATACAGAAGAATCATCCCTCGAGATATTGTGAGAAAAAATCATGAAAACTCCATGAAACATACAGCCAAAAACCTCAGCAAAACATAACCCAAAACACCACCTTAGAACAGCTGCAAAATACTCCGAAAACCTTCGAAAATCAGCAGCAAACAGTCTGAAACGCTGCGACTTTCTCACCGAAAAACAGTCCAAAAATTCCAGCTGAAACCTACTGCAGAAATCACTCAAAAACAGTCTAGAAATTTGGAACAAGACAGTCAAAACTTAGCAAAAAATGGCCATAAGATCTGCCGGCATACTCACCCCAAAACGTCACTCAAAACAGCCCCCGTAACTTCTGAAAATCAGCCAAGAACACAGCTTAAATTCTTCCAAAACGCAGCAGAAAAACGACTTGCAAATATCCATGAATACCTTTGACGAATTTATATCTGCACGAGCCACTATTTATTGCAATAATCTATCAACATCCTAAATACCCTTCACCAAAACCTACTGTTTAAAATCAAAAGTAAACCACGTTCCTGATAAACAACTAATTCGTCAAACTGAACCAAAATCATGGATACATACATGTTGTGCAGGTTTGGGAAAAAGATAGAGGCCCAAGCATACGTTCGAAACTCCATGTCATTTTTTGTGCCAACGTTAGTATACTTTTTCTACCAGCAAGTGTTGCAACACCTGTTTCAATTCATTTGCACATCTTAATTTTCGGAACAATTTGGAATAAGTTAATGTAAGACAAGAAGTTAAGTTTAACAATTGTATATTTGGTGGGAATGTTGGTTGCCATGGAGAAGAGAAGGCGCTCACATTGCTGCTGTACTGTAGCCATCATATGCCTTGCCCCAAAAACAAGGCCGCTGTTGACAATTAGACGGTACAGAGAATGAACTGTGCTTTTCTGGCACTCCAAGGGTTCCTACCAAGTTACTCGCGCGATGCGAGCAATTAGATTTTGAGTTTAACTTATACTATACATAAAATATAACTATATGTAATCATTCTTAATAAGTGACAATAAGCAAAAGATCGACATGGGAGTGAAAAGAAAAACCTTTTTCAGAAAACAACATAAATTATTCTCTACATCTCAATTTATATGGCACACTTACTTTTATCTCTGTACCAAGAAAAATGTCATGCTTCTTTAGGTTCCAAATAAAGATGCTAAATACCTTCAACAGTTTACTAGCATTCCTATCTTCTTCTCGCTTCTAATCATCGTGCTTCGCAAATTCAACATTTCCATAAAAAAAGAAAATTAAATCAACTGAAATTAATCTCTGCAGACCACTTTGCGCACTTGAAGTTGAATCAGAACATTTCTATTCCTCAGTAGTCTGCGTAAGTTAAAATATAATCATGTAGATTAGCATTTATACATCACAACAACAACAAAGACAATTCACGTTAGCCACAAAAGAAGATAGGAACGATACTCTTGATGAGCAGATTACTTCAATTTAACTAACAAAGGTAGTAAATAAACAAGCCAAGAATTACTATCTAATCTGAAAAAAAAAGGGGACAAGTATTCCAAAAATATCATCTACGACGTCGCCTGAACCAATGGAATACGTTGGATTTGTATGTCCATGTGAGGCAAGGCACTCTCATATTCTTTATACCCTTTAAAAACACTTTTGACAGTTTCACCAACCTGAAGCATGAATATAGAGTAAGTCAAATGATATTGGAAGAAAAAATATGAAAAGCATAAACCATATAGACAATAAAGCCTATACAAAGTGAAATAACATTCCGTCCAACTCCAACCATTTTAATTGATTTGGACAGAATGGTATGTGTTTAAAACTACCCACGGAATTATTAAAGCCTTTTCACGAACAACTGTAGATATGAAGACAAAAGTTAGATGAATTATAGCATCGATAATGTGCCATCACTCAGTGGCGGATCTAAGACTTTAAAGTTATGGGTGCTTGCCGATAAAGAATCCAAAATAAGAGAAAAAATAAATTTACTTATGGATGCTAACTCAATATTTATCTAAATATTTGTACAATTACCTATATAATTTATTAAATATGATCCAAGTTAATGGGTGCTTAAGCACCCCCAAGTGCCAATGTGCATCCGCCTATGCCATCACCATATAACCTTCTATAAATTTGCAAGGTATTCCAAACTCATGACGATTTCAAACTCTTCTAACCAACTCATTCTTGGGGTATCAAATAGTGCTGGAACAATAGCTGCAACCACCACCCGTTGCATAACCATGACGATTTGCTCATACGACAAATGAACTACAACAATTAAAAATTATACCTCTCTTCGTCTGAAGACTAAGTAGCCATTATGTTTCTATTTGGCAATTTGAAAATCCAAAAATATGTAATTTCTCATGTTATTACATCACATATAACTAGACCATATGTGCGATATTTTAATAAGATAAGAAAAAGAAAAAAAACATACATATTCCAAACATACTCTTACGATCAAATTTTACAACCTACACTGCCTTTAAAATATGAAACATGGGAGACAAATTTCATTTCTCCTATGGATAAATATACATAAACACAAAGATTTTTAAATATTCACAATATTAGTAAAAATATTAATTTGGTAAGAGTTAGAACTTGCTAAGAATTAATAATAATGGGCTAATTAATTCTTCAATTATTGAAAATATATTGGTAATATATAAATTAAGTTTCCTGTTGTACTTTATTTCTTAAATATTTCGAAAATACATTAAAACAATTAGGAGTGACTAGACGTATAGTAAACTAAAAATATTACTTCACTAAAAAATAAAAAAATAATATAAATTGCAAACAAAAAAGAGGCGCATCAGATATGCCCTCTTTCGGTAACTGCTCTTTGTTTTAGCTTTTGTAGAAGACTCTTCAACTTCTCAAACCTAATTCAGTTTCTCACCCCAATTTTCCAACGCCTGCCTGCCTCAACGTCAATCAATTTTATAACAAGATGTCTGCCATACTCCTGCTTTCATGGTTTTATGTTTGCTTACATTAGTTTTTCTTCTAAAATTGTTGTAGTCAAGCCTGTTGTGGTTGCTTCAAAAAATTTCGACTTCGACCTACACTATCAGAAAAAAGTAGAGTTAGTTTTGCATCGGAATCAACTCACTGAGGGGTTGCCAAGAAGCCCTACAAAGTTTCTGATAGAATTGCGAAAGACTCTACAACTTCTCGAAAAAAATTCCGTTTTCACGGAACTTTGACATGGAAGAACAGAAAAAACTCACAAGAAAAAATCGAATATGCATACAGAAGCAGAAAAAGGCTAAATTTTCCTCGAGCGGTGTGAAAATTTTGACATTATATAGATCATGAGTTATATTGCAGTTCTTTAAACAATTTGACGTAAATTCGGTCTCTTATTAAATATTTTTGTTCTACTATTTGTTCAGTTTCATAGATGCATTAGATGCTGGAATTTAATTATAAGTATAAAAAATATGTGTCCTATATATCGTAAAAACTTTCTGATCCGTACACCACATTAGTCTCTATTATGATGTATATCGTCTTTCTTTCGAATATGCATTATTTGACATATCATTGCATAAATTTAAAATATATTATGTCATATGTTTTATCATCTTTTATATGTTTACCCATCCCATACATCTTATGCATATTTTAAAATTTAGAGCCCGTTTGGATTAGCTGATATGGAATAACTGATAAGCATTTGTGATGACCCAAAAGGTCATCTTATGTAATTTAAACTATATCTGTATTCCGAGGCTCCGAGAGCCTCCGTTAGCCTGACCTCGATATGCGTGCGCAGCCCGATCGTGTAACCGTGAAGCTTATATGTGAAAAACCGATAAAAGAATGAGTTTTGATAATTAATAAATGAATATAGTTGACTTTGGTCAACATTTCTGGTAAACGGACCCGGACCCGTGATTCGGCGGTCCCAGAGGGTCCGTAGGAAGATATAGGACTTGGGCATATGCCCAATCGAATTCCGAGGTCCCAAGCCCGAGAAATGAATTTTTAAAGTATTTTCTGAAAATAATAAAGGATTTTGAAAATGAATAATTATGTGAAAACTGTGTTACCGGGTCCGTATTGTGGTTCCGGAGCCCGGAACAGGTTTATTACATACTATTTGTCTTATTTGTGGAATTTGGGATAAAACGAGCGTGAATTGAGTAGTTTCAGATAAAAAATGAGACTTTGAGGTTTTGAAGAATTTGAAATGTGGCTTGGAAAGTGGTGTTATG